>ML782391.1:601597-635846 GCA_009831015.1 Picea engelmannii | reverse complement strand
AATCCTAAGTATCGAGGCCTTTCCTCAACCTCAATGGGATTTACAATGCCTTGACCTTGACGTCCAAGGCCCTTTCCTTTTTCATAGCCCATCTTGGTTAATATTCTCAAACCTACACCTTTTGTGTGTTTTTCGAATTCACCGAAACCAACTTGATGAGAATGAGGAATACTTGTGGAAAAACCTTCACTGCATACCTCAGATATGTTGTCTGAAACAGATGTAGAAGGCACTTCCTTCAATGCTTCTTTTCCTTTGTTGTTCTTTGAAGCTTTTTCTTGAACCGTGCTCTTGCGTTCCAAGTAGTCTTCATACAACACCTTCACCATCTCGGCCATGGCAAACACCGAATCTCTGAACTTCTTCTCGTCTTGAGAAAGTCCTCCTGTAGATGCCATTTTCCTCATTGAGATGTGCTCTTCCCTGGCTAACATGCAAAACTCAATTCCAAATGTCAACTAGCTCTGATACCACTTGATCCATCAGGATTTTTTTGAAAGACTATGGTTGAGTTTATTTAGCATGCATTAAATGACCATTGGGAAACTTTAACGAAAGAGCGAGAAAAAGAAAACGCATTATACAACCATCAACATAATTGCAAATCTGAAATGGAATGAAAACAGCAAACCATAAAGCACAAATTTGATAACGGAGTTCGGCAACTTTGCCTACGTCTCCGGGCCTTTTCTCTGTGAGGGAGGCTTCTTGATTTCTTTTCAAAAGCTTATTAGTACATCTCTTACAATTTCCGATTGGCTTCTAGACTGATCTGGTCTTGTTCGCCATGATCTCTAGAATCTTGCACAACTTACGGCACCTGAAACGGATATACCGAACTCTCAGAAATCGTCCGACAACATCTCTACCTCAACAACTTCCTTGCCTCAAACTGGCTTAGACCTGGCTTTGCCTCAGCATCTCTGCTCTCCAAAACCGTCAAAAAGCTCTCCAAGCATGACCAAATGGCCTCAACATGGCCTTGGTTAAATAGTTGGGAAAGTTGGTTTCAATCTCCAACTTCCTCCCAAGGATTAGGCTCTTAAAAAGCCCAATAACCCCCAATTACATTAAAAATGGGTTAAATTACATTAATTAATCAAAAGTGGTTCAAAAACCCACTTTAAACCATAAATTAGTTTTACAACGGGCTTAAGCCCCTTTCGCTGGGCGCAGCCCCCCTTTGACAAGGTTATATGGCACCATAGGGCCAAGCGCTAGCCCACAGGGCTAAGCGCTGGCCCCTAGCCCTCGCGCACTAACATAGGGTCATGTGGTATATTCATATGGTCGTGGCATTGAAACATAACCAACTTATAACCGCCCTGCGCGCACCATATGGACTACAGTCCGGTCACATGGTATGTATTAAACCGTAACCATAATCGTTGATAACCGCTAAGGTCATAACCGTTTGCATATAATGTAACCGTGTCAACCATCGTAACCGCGCCATTGCACGCGCCCCGGTTATACGCTACAGTCACATTGCATATAGTGGAACCGTGGGTCGGGGCCAAGGCCCCGGCCCGACCCCCCGCAGCTTGTCACTTTACGCGAAATCAAATATGATTAACGCCGTATAACTAACAAGCAACGCCCGGTGGTCCAATGGTCGGAACCTTGTTGCGAAGTCGTAGCATGGAGGAGAGGTCCGGGGTTCGAATCCCCCGGGCCCAAAACAAATTTTACATAGCTGTTATTGGAAAAAACCGGGGTGCCACGTGGTAGCCCGTTATTGGGCCACGTGGCACCCTATCATTCGTCTAGAAAGATGCCACGTGTCAGTACCTAATTCGTTCACTACATCCAACCAGAAGATGCCACGTGTCCAACGCTGATTCGCCCACGTCACTGCCACGCGTCGCTGCCACGTCACTTCCGTACGCCACATCATCTTTGCCACGTCAGCTTTCCGTACGCTCCGTCAGCCGCCACGTCATTCGAGCCACGTCATCTGCTGACGTCATCCGTGCCACGTGTCACCCTTCCAGTGGTGACACGTGTCACCTTCGGATTGGCCCAACCGTGTGCCAAAAGTGTCAAATCTGCCTGACACGTGGCACTGCCTGAGGCTGCCACGTGTCCTGTACGGACCTGCCACATCATCGTACGGACCTGCCACATGTCGCACGTGCAGACATGCCACGTCAGCATCCGTACGGATTGTACGGACTGCACAGTCAACAAAGTCAAAAATTTTCCCTGTTTGGCTCGGCGGACAGAATGCGATATCTTCTTCATACGGACTCCGTTTGCGATAAAAATTATACCATCGGAATCAGGAAGACGAGCCGGACGCATTGGTGCTGGTTTCGTCGGATTCTGAGCACTTTCATTTTTGAGCATTTTTCATGCCCTGATAGCCTGCTGAATCCGATTTCGGATCAGAAGTCAAAGTGATTGCAAATAAGAAATTATTTAAATAATAAAGAGAAGTGACAAATTCAAAGAGATTATTTAAATAATTAAGTGAAGTGACAAAGTCAAAGAGGATTATTTAAATAATAAAGTGAAGTGACAAAGTCAAAGAGGATTATTTAAATAATAAAGTGAAGTGACAAAATCAAAGAGGATTGTTTAAATAATAAAGTGAAGTGACAAAGTCAAGTAGGATTATTTAAATAATAAAGTAAATGGAGAACTTTCTAATTATGGAAAGTGGTTATAAGAAGGTTAACCCTAAAATGAGGAAGATGGGTTAAGTGGTCAAGTGGCTATTGGATACATGGACAAGTGGAAAATTGGGCAATGTTGGATATAGGTGACTATGTGGACAAAGTGGCCTAGAAGATGCTTCTAAGGAAGATACTTGGAGAGTATAAATAAGAGTCAAGGTTCTCTCATTTTAAACACACTTGAGAATATTGAATATCTACAATTGATTGAGGTAACCAAAGGATATCTAAGCCAAATTTCAAAGGGAGGGTGAAGTAAAGAAGGCCAAAATTCAAGGGAGGATAAATTCTTTTGATGATTCTTTCTAAGGTATGTCATTTACATTTCATCTCACCATTTTCACATTTACCTATCTTCTAGAATGATTCCGACTGTGAAATTGGGAGGTCATTAAGGAAACATATCCAAGTAGTTGTGGTACAAATTTCAGCTTGTGGGTCATTTAAGTTTTGGAGTTACACTCCATGGAAAATAGGGTTTGTGGCTAGTCCTCAAACTAGTCTAAAACAAGTGTTTCAGATAAAAATGTCATAACTTCTTCATAACAGATTTAAATTCAGTAATTCCAAATGTGTTGGTTATAGTACAGTGTGTAGTATTCTGTGTACAGTTTTCAGATCCATACAACAAATATTCTGTGTGAGGCATGCTCTACAAGTTCTCTCTATAGAATAAGCCTGAATTCAACAAGGTGTGTCATTTCTGCTATAACTCATTTTCTGAGAGGTTCCAAGTAGTGAAATATGGAGGAATTGCATAAAAGAAATTGAATAACATTGTGTACCATTTTCAGATCTTTATTCATTAAAGGTACATAGTTATGATTATTTCAAGTTAGGGTTTTTGACTAATCCAAAATTAGTCATGTGAGACTAAAGTAAAGTTTTATGAAAATGATAGTCTCTTTTTGTTAAAGTTAAGGAAGGTTTGTAGGTATGTGATCATATACACCAGGTCTATTATAGAGTTACAAATTAGATTTGGATGATGAAATTGATGAGGGATTTTGGTTGAGGTTAAGGTACAGGTTGGTGCATGGTTGATGCACTTGTTTATGGTACAAGTTGATTATAGGTTGAGGTACAGGTTGATGCATGGTTTAGGTTATTGGTACATGTTTTTTGGTGCAGGTTGATTGGTACAGGTTTATGGAAGTATATCTCATAGTGATAGTGTGAAAGTGGTTCCATCATTATACTTATACGTCAAGGTGGTTGGACGGGGCAAGGATAGGTGGTTGTATCCACCTTCTGGTTGTAGCTAGAGAACATAGGGGGTTGTAGCCTCCTTCTAGTTGTAGCCAGAGAATTGGGGAGTTGGATCTTCCCTCAGGTTGTAGCCTGAGAAACTAGGGGGTTGGATCCTCCTTCCAGTTGCAGCTGGAAAACAAAGTAAGTTGGTGCTTCCAATGAATGTAATTCTTCAAGACATATAAGAAAAAACATTCTGTGGTTTTCTCCCACTTTGGGTTTCCACGTAAAAACATTGGTGTACTGTGCATGTGTATGTGTATGATTGTTCATTTGTTCATTTTTTATTTACTCTGCACATATTGGATGATAATGCTACATTGATATAACACTTGTATTATATGGTTAAAAATGATTCAATTTCTCTATTATCGATTCACCCCCCGTCCCAGTAATCCAACAATTGGTATCAGAGCAGGTTCCTTCATAAATTAGTTTAACCACTGAAAGGTATATCATGGAGAGAAACAACATGTATAAAACTGGAATACCACATTTTGATGGACAAAAGTATGCATTTTGGAGCATAAGGATGAACACATATATATAATAACATGGATTTGAAATTTGACAATCAATTGTAGATGGATACACAACATCAGCAGTTCCGCCGATAAATGATAAAGCAGTGAAACTTGGTCACAATAATTCCAAAGCCACAAATGCACTTTTGAATGGTCTTGGAGAATCAATATAAAAAAAGTTTCACATTGTAAATATGCTAAAGAGATTTGGGATAAACTTTGAAATATTTATGAAGGAGATTCAAAAGTCAAAGAAGGAAATATTCAAACTTACAGAGGTCAGTTCAAACAACTAAAGATGAAGGAAGATGAGAATATTGCAGCTTAATTTTTACGAGTCGATGAAACAGTAAATGCAATCTTGGGATTGGGAGAAGAAATCAAAGAATCTTTAATTTTTCAAAAGGTACTAAGATCTCTTCCTATGAGATTTGACCCTAAGATATCAACACTAGAAGAAAGAGCATATCTAAACTCAATAATAATGGACGAACTACATGGAAACTTCACAACATATGAAATGAGAATTGAACAGGAAAATCCAGATATAAAAGAAGAATCCTTGAAAGCATCCAAAAGGTCAAAGAAAAAGTGAAAGCAAAAAGAAAAGAACATAACAACAATAGTGATGTCTCGGAAGATGATGAAGAAGCGATCAACTTTGTCAGAAGATTTAACAAGGGAACCAACGACATGTATAGAGGTAAGATTCCTTTGATTTGTTTTAATAGTGATGGAATTGGTCATTTTTATAACAAATGTCCTTATAAGAAAAAGAGAAATGATGAAGGTTACTCAAATAGAAAACAAACATATAAAGGAAAAAGAACCACAAAGAATTTTTTCAAGAAAAGATGATGCACGAAAGAAGACATCTCATCATCAGATGAAGATGAAGTCAGTGACAGTGAGATAGAAAGAGTTCTATTCATGGAAGTAGAAGACTCTGATAAATAAGACTCTGAAGAACAATATGAAGAGGCCAGAGAAGAATATGAAGAGGTCGAAGAAGAATATGAAGAGGCAAAAGTTGACTACCAAGAAAAAATGTTGTGTGCCATAGAAGTTATCAGAAGAGAAAAGAAGAAAAATAAGAAATTACAAGAGGAACTAAAAAAGAAAGAAGACACTCAAGAACTAGAACAAATGATCACAAATTTGAAGGTTCAAATTTCAGAAGATAAAAGAATTGAAGAAGCACTCAAGAACAACTAGAAGGAAGAGACATGATCATTGAAAATTTGGAAGAAAAAATTGTCACATTAAGAAATGATCTTCAAAAGAAAAATATTCATAACAACTCAAAAGTTTTGAATGACATTATTAGCAGTCAAAAACCTCATCATGAAAAGTCTGGACTTGGATACAATCAGATAGAAAAGGGATCAATCTCCAAAACAAAAAAACAAGAAACATATCCAAAAAGATATGCAAAAACAATCAAAGGGGATAGGAAGGTATACAAAGAAAATTACAGGGACACTCCTCCACCGAGAATATTCATATTTCATAATCAACGTCTGACAGAAACAGATAGGCCTCAGGAAGAAGAAGGATTCATAATATTACCTCCTTTCATAACATATTCAATTCCCAGGTATCAAACTATCGTTTTTTGTTTATGTTATGCATGTAATAATTTTGGACATAAAGTTGTGAATTTCATATCTAACAATAGGAACATAAACAAATTTGAAAGTCATACACAAAAGGGTTATCCAAGAAGGCCTAGTGAAACACAGAGAAGAAGTTACAACAAGTTTGAATGTTTGAGCATTGAAGTGGAATGCTACAAATGTAACAAATTTGGACACATGAACAAAGATTGCAGAATGATATTCCCTCCTAGGGAACCACAACATAACAACAATAGTCACAGACATGAACCTCAGAAAAGGACATGTACAAGAAAGCAAAATCAGTATATCAATGAAGAATGCACACTCGCTCTACAAGCTAAGAAGAAGAAACATGGTTGGTATGTTGACAGTGGTTGTTCAAAACACATGACAGGTGATAGAGACATGTTTCTTACATCAAGAAAGGAAAGAGATGGATCCATCTCCTTCGGAAATGATGATTCAACTAAAATCATTGGAAAATACACAGATAAAATTGGGAACAAGAATACCAAGGAAGAAAATGTTCTACTAGTAGAAGATATGAAACATAATCTTCTAAGTGTGAGTCAAATGTGTGAACAAGGTCATAAAGTTACTTTTGATTCACAAGACTCCAAGATAAGAAAATAAGGTTCAGGAAAATTGATTGCAACAACTACAAGAAATTCAAGCAACATATATGTATTATGTGAAATTGGAAATGAGAATTGTTTCCTATGAAAGAAAGATGAAAGTTGTCTATGGCACAGAAGAATGGGTCACATACATTTTGATAACCTTGTCAAATTTAGCAAAAGGTAAGCAGTTAGAGAAATTCCCCATATCAGGATACCAACCAACACTTTATGCAAGCATTTTCAACAAGGAAATCAAGCAAAGACCTGGTTTAAATCAAAAGAATATTCAACGATAAGACCACTAGAAATTGTGCATACTGATCTAGTTGGACCAACTACAACAAAGGGTTTAAGAGGTGAGAAATAATTCATGTTATTAGTTGATGATTATACAAGAATGACTGCAGTTTTCTTTCTCAGGAATAAGTCAGGAGCTTTTGAAAACTTGAAGGTCTACAAGGAAATGGTTGAAAATGAAATGGATTCAAAAATCAAATGCTTGAGATCTTATAATGGAGGATAATTCACTTCAAAGGAATTTATGGACTACTGTAGTAGGCATGGAATAAAAAGGCAATTATATGTTGATAGGACACCTCAACAAAATGGAGTTGTTGAAAGAAAGAACATGACAGTACAGGAAATGGCTCGAACAATGCTAATGGATTCCAAATTGACAGATATCTTTTGGACACAAGTAGTGCATACAATAGTTCACATTCAAAATAGATTAATGCTTAGAAACAACACTGACAAAACTTTGTACGAGATATGGAAATGAAGACCAGCAAATGTGAAGCACTTCAGAGTTTTTGGAAGCAAATTCCACATCAAAAGAGAAGATGGAAGAATGGAAAAGTTTGACTCTCGTGTGGACAAAGGAATACTTGCTGGTTACTCAAGTACAAGGAAATCATACAAGTGTTACAATCTGAGATTGAACAAATTTGTGTAAAGCATCAACATAACAATTGATGAAACAGGTAGACAAGAATTAAAGGAAGAAGAAAATGAATCAATGGAACAACTTTACGAAGAAGAAGTAGAAGATGAAAAAGAAGAAGAAGGGGAAGATGAAGAGGATCCAACATAAGTAGAAGAGCAAGTTCAGCAAGTGCCTCCAAAGACACCTATCAAACGAGTACATAAGAATCATCCTTCAGATTAGATTATCGAAAACAAAGATGGAGAAGTTGAGACTATAAGAAGAATTCATTCACCATAACAAACACACCTAGCACTCTCATCTACGATTGAACCAATTTGTTTTGAAGAGGCCATCAAGGATGAATTTTGGAATAAGGCCATGGATGAAGAATTGGATCAAATAGAGAAAAATGACACTTGGGAATTGGTTCCAAGACCATGATAAGAATGTGATCGACACAAAGTGGGTATACAGGAATAAATTGAATGAAGATGGACATGTTACAAGGAACACATCTAGATTGGTATGTAAATTATATGCACAGGTTGAAGGAATCGACTTTGAAGAGACATGTTCCCCACTTGCTAGAATGGAAGCAATCTGATTACTTTTAGTTTATGCATGCTCCAAAAATATTAAAGTGTATTAGATGGATGTAAAATCATCTTTTCTGAATGGGGAACTTGAAGAAGAAGTCTATATTGAACAACCATAAGGATTTCAGTTATCAAAGAATGCAGATTATGTGTGTAAATTAAAGAAGGCATTGTATGGTCTAAAACAGGATCCTAGAGCATGGTACTCTAGACTGGATAAATATCTACAGCAGGCAGGGTTCAGAAAAGGAAGTGTAGACAACAACCTCTACATCAAGGTAAATCAAGATAGTATTTTATTAGTTGAAGTTTATGTTGATGATATTATTTTTGGAAGTACTGATGTCGGGTTAAGCCAAAAATTTGCAAAGGACATGCAAAATTAATTTGAAATGTCATTACTTGGAGAACTATCCTTTTTTCTGTGTCTTCAGATACGTCAAATAAACCAAGAAATTTTTATTTCTCAAACCAAGTATATCATAGAAATTCTAAAGAGGTTCGGAATGAAAGATTGTAAACCAGTTATCACTCCCATGCAAACCAGTCACAAGTTGAGAAAAGATGATGATTCAAAGTCTATATATTAGAGGAAATACATGTCAATGATTGGTAGCTGACTATATGTGACAACATCTAGACCAGATGTAATGCAGAAAATTGGACAGGTGGCACAATTTCAAGCAACACCAAAGGAATCAGATGTATTAGAAGTGAAGAGCATTTTCAGATATCTCAAAGGAACAAAAGAGTTTGGATTATGGTATCCAAAAGGAAAGGATCTATCAGTTATTCCCTACACAGATGCAAATTGAGAAGGTTGCATTGATGACCGATGAAGCACCAGTGGTGCATATTTCTACTTCGGTGAGTGTTTAGTATCATGGATAAGAAAGAAACAATCATTAGTATCTTTATCTACAACCGAGGCAAAGTATATTGCAGTAGCATCATGTTGTACACATGTTCTATGGATTAAAAAACCTCTGACAGATATACAGGTTGAGTATGATGAGCCCATTCCAATCTATTGTGATAATACAAGTGCCATCAGTATCTCAAAGAACCCGATGATTTACTCAAAGATGAAGAACATTCCAATCAAGTATCACTTTCTACGGGAACAGGTTGCAGAAAAGAACATTAGATTTGAATATGTGGGCACAAAAGAACAAGTGGAAAATATATTTACAAAAACTCTTCCACGGGAAGCCTTTGAGTATCTTCACCAAAGAGTCAGAGTTATTTCTACTCCAAAATGAATGCTTTTGAATTCTTATCTTATATGTCTTTGATGTACATGAGGAAGCACCACAAAGAGGACAATTCAAGTTGGGAGATCAGACGAGTGAGTTAGGGGGAGCAACCCCTAATGGAAAGATACCTTTGACATTGATGATAAAGGGGGAGAGATTTATCATATGGAGAAGATAGATGCATGGTTCCAGGAGGAGCATTGGTCATAGAGATGAAAGCATTGTTTTAGGGGGAGCATGAGTGATATGGTTTCAGTATTTCATCAGAGTGTTTCCATCAATGACAAAGGGGAAGATTTTTTACCAATTGGGTTGGTTTTCATTGATGTCAACCCTTGAATAAAGTCCGGTAGAGAATTCCAGTAGCACAAAGGTTTGGGTAATGGACCCAAGTTTGTTTTATGTATAATAGTATGAGTTTTAATATATTTGTAGGTAAGACTATTCTAGATGGATAGTACATTTCATGCCATTTTCGGTGGTATGTGGAATGTCAAAGAACTCCTCACGGTTTGAGATTTATGGCCTTACGAAGTTGAAGGACCTCATATGATTGGCTTGAATCCCCAAAAGGTCAAAGACGCTAAAGTTCTTGCAAAGAAGAAATTATCTAAATAATAAAGTGAAGTGACAAAGTCAAATAGGATTATTTAAATAATAAAGTAAAGTGACAAATTCAAAGAGGATTATTTAGATAATAGAGTGAAGTGACAAAGTCAAAGAGGATTATTTAAATAATAAAGTGAAGTGAAAAAATCAAAGAGGATTATTTAAATAATAAAGTGAAGTGACAAAGTCAATGAGGATTATTTAAATAATAAAGTAAATGTAGAACTTTCTAATTATGGAAAGTGGTTATAAGAAAGTGAACCCTAAAATGAGGAAAATAGGTTAAGTGGTCAAGTGGCTATTGGATACATGGACAAGTGGAAAATTGGACAATGTTGGACATAGGTGACTATGTGGACAAAGTGGCCTAGAAGATGCTTTTAAGGAAACTACTTGGAGAGTATAAATAAGAGGCAAGGCTATCTCATTTTAAACACACTTGAGCATATTGAATATCTACTGGTGACTGAGGTAACCAAAGGATATATACTATGAATTTCAGAGGAAAGGTGAAGGAAAGAAGGCCGAAATTCAAGGGAGGATAAATTCTTTTGATGATTCTTTCTAAGGTATGTTATTTACAAGTCATCTCACCATTTTCGCAATAATTGTTTTTTTCTAGATTGATTCAGAATGTGAAATTGGGAGGTCATTAAGGAAACATATCCAAGTAGTTGTGGTACGAATTTCATCTTGTGGGTTGTTGTATTTTTGGAGTTACACTCCGTGGAAATAGGGTTCGTGGCTAGTCATGAAACTAGTCTAAAACAGGTGTTTCAGGTAAAAACGTCATAAATTCTTCATAACATATCCAAATTCAATAAGAACAAATGTGTTGGTCAGAGTAAAGTCTATAGTATTATGTGTACAATTTTCTGATTCATACAACAAAATTTTGTGCGGGGCATGCTCTACAATTTCACTCTCTAGAATAAGCCAAAATTCAACAAGGTATGCCATTTTTGCTATAACTCATTTTCTGAGAGGTTCCAAGTAGTGAAATATGGAGGAATTGCATAAAAGACACCGAAGAACATTGTGTACCATTTTCAGATCTTAATTCATTACATGTACATAGTTATTATTATTTCAAGTTAGGGTTTTGACTAATCCAAAATTAGTCATGTGAGACTAAAGTAAAGTTTGATGAAAATGTTAGTCTCTTATTGTTAAAGTTAAGGAAGGTTTTCATGTATGCGATCATATACACCAGTTCTATTACAGAGTTACAAATCAGATTTGGATGATGAAATTGATGAGGGATTTTGGTTTAGGTTGAGGAACAGGTTGGTGCATGGTTGATGCACTTGTTTATGCTACAGGTTGATTACAGGTTGAGGTACATGTTGATTCATGGTTCAGATTATTGGTACAATTTGTTTGGTGCAGGTTGATTGGTACATGTTTACAACAATATATCTCATAGTTATAGTGTGACAGTGGTTCCATCATTCTACTTATACGCCAGGGCGGTTGGATAGGGCAAGGACAGGTGATTGTAGATGAAGAACATAGGGGGTTGTATCCTCCTTTTGGTTGTAGCCAAATAATTGGGGAGTTGGAGCTTCCCTCAGGTTGTAGCCTAAGAAACTAGGATTTGGAGCCTCCTTCCAGTTGCAGCTGGAAAACAAAGGAAGTTAGTGCTTCCAATGAATGTAATTCTTCAAGACATAAGAAAAAAAATTCGTTGGTGTGCTCTCGCTTTGGGTTTCCACGTAAAAACACTGGTGTAATGTGCATGTGTATGATTTTTCATTTGTTCATTGTTTATTTACTCTGTAAATATTGGATGATAATGCTATATTGATATAACACTTGCATTATATGGTTAAAAATGATTCAATTGCTCTATTACTGATTCACCCCCGCTCTTAGTAATCCAACAATCTCTAAGAAATAAGTTATTTCTAGACAAGTGACAACACCTATATCCCATGGAAAAAGGGATGATCATGGGAATGAAAGGAAGTCAAGAAGCATGAGCAAGAACCATCATTCTCCAAGGAAATATACCAAAAGAACTCATGCAGTCTTGGGGTCAGGGAGCATCCCAAGTGTATCTATTATTAGAAGATAAAGAACAATTCCTAAGGGAGACATCTTGCAATGTGAACTCAAGAAATTAAATCCACCAACTTTCAATGGTGAGCATAGGAAGGGGGACGAGGTCGAGGCCTAGCTATTGGAAGTGAAGAAATATTTCGAACTACACAATTACCACTCAAGGATAAAATCTATAATTGCAACCTACCACTTGCAAGAAAATAAAATAATATTGTGGGATTAGCTTAATCAATCCAAACACCTTGATGAAGAGAGGATCTCATGGAGGAAGGTCAAAGGATATTTCCAAGAGAAATATTTTTTGGAGCATTATTATGAAAGGAAGATGAAAAGGTTCTTTGAACTCAAGTTGGGAATCATTACAATGAATGAATTTGAGAAGAGGTTAATTGAATTAATGAAGTATGTGGACTTCATAAAGGATGAGAGTCAAAATACAAAGTTTTTTGAGTGAGTTACCCTCCTTTACAGTGACAAAATGGAATATGATAACCCCAAGACTTTGGAGGAAGCCATAAGGAGATAAAAGATGGAATATGATAACCCTAAGACTTTGGAGAAATCCATAAGGAGAGAAAATATATAATACGATAACCTCAATACTTTGGAGGAAGTCGTAAGGAGAGAAAATCATATTTATGAGAAAAGAAGAGGAAAGTCAGTTTTCCAAAAATCTTGGAATTACAATATGAAGGATAAAAAGGATCAAGGGAAGAAAGGTTTTAAGCCAACCTTTTTCATTAATATATCCCAAGTAAATAAGCAAGGTCAGTCAACCCAAAAAAAGCACAAGATTGTAGATTCATTTGGGAAAATGCCAAGGAATTATCCTGTACAATGTTGGGGATGTGAGGGAAATCACTTATTTAGGGTCTTCCCTCACAAAGGAGAAAGAATGAGGACTTTCCACACCATTGATGAGGTTGAGACAATTGAAGACATGGGAGGAAAAATGCAGAGGATGTATGCAACGTTGGATAACAAGCCAGCATAATATCAATTCCCCATGATTGAATGGGAAGGTCAGATTGATAAACAACCCATAGAAATTTCAGTTGATTCTGTAGCTAGCCATAGTTACATAAAATCTAACACAATTGAAATATTTCACTTGCAAAGGAGTAAGAGTAATAAATATTGGTTAGTTAAATTATCGAGAGGGTCTAATATAAATATCAATGATCCTGGTCGATATCAGTGGCCGCCCACCTATTCTAACTAACTCAAAACAATTTGTTGGCAATTTACTATTTTTAACAATTTTTTGGTTCCTAAACTTTTGGGGTCATTTCGAGGGCCTAAACAACGCTTTTTCATGATCAAGCACCTCAACAAAATATAAAGGCTCTGATTGATCCCCAAAAACAAAGCTCCTCATCGACACCTTTCCAATGATCTATCATGCACCTCAAATGAATATTTTATGCCAAAGTTACGCTCCCGGGAAGTTGATACACCGAACTACCCAAAATGGGGTCCACAAAATTGTTGGATTTTCATATTCCAAGGTTAGGGTTTGGGATTTTATTTATTTTAAAAAGGCCTTTGGAGCCTCATTTTAATGATCATATTCTTTTGAATGAACATATCCATCACATCTCTTCTCAGATATATGTTTCCACCATTCTACCAAGTTCATTCACTTTGTATTTTATAGTTCTATACATTTCGCTCATTAATAGAAATTGTGTATTATTGTATCTCTTTGTTTATTGTTATATCTCTACTATATATATGTTATATTATTGGATAACCAATATATCTCTGTACATTTCTTTATTATATCTCCACTCTCATTTCATGTTGAAAATAATCTGAATCATTGGTATTAGAGCAGGCTGCTCTCAAATGTTTTTCAGTGCATCTCCCCAATGAGGTCCGAGTATAGAAAGTTTGGTGTTGAGCTTCTCTCTCTTGAGGAAAATTTCTCTTGCACACCCAAGAAACCCTCCATGGAAGAAGAAAATAAAAGCGACGAAGCAAAATATTATATTAATCTATTGCTGGAGAAATCTCTGACGCGACAGAGGGAAAAAATCATGGATAATTTTTCCTACATCCTTCAACATCTACCGATAACAGTAGGTGCATATTCATAAAGAGGAAACTTTGGAGGCACCTCTGCTTTCAAGATACAATTTAATTTTGATATTCTCGTATTTGAGGTGAGATATATGTGGATTACCTAGAAAAATGGTTAAATATGCTAGAAGGTTATTTGTCTGTTCACAAATTTTCCAATAGGGAAAATATCACCTTCGAACTCCTTAAGGATTTCCTCCATGTCAAACATTGGTGGGAATCTTACTGGGAGAAAATTTCCACAGAGGATTCTGGAATATATGGGGTCAAGCCCACTTAGGATTATTTTGTGGATGTGGTCAAGGAAAAATATTACCATGTTGGTAACTATGATGACCAGTACATGAGATGGAACACACTGCGGCAATAGAGCAGCCAAACAATACTTGACTTCACAAATAATATCCATACCTTTCGCACCAATCTGGGAATCAAAGACTCTGAGCGACATCTAGTTCTAAAATACTACGAGGCTCTACATAGGTACATCCAAACTGAAATGGACTTCTTCGACATCTCATCACTGGGAGCTACCTATTGATATGTTGTCAACATAAATCATAAATTTAGGCACCAAAACAAATGAGATTTTGGGTATGAAAATCTGAAAAAACCAAAGTATGGTAAATACGACCCTAACAAATAGCCTCCATAAAACTAGTCCAAGCCACAGGAAAATAAGGGTAGTGGAAAGATGAAGAAAGACACTAGAAAGTGGTGTGGTTTTCACCAAATCCCCTGGAACAACACTATAAGAGATATTGATTTCTCTATAAATCAGATGTGTGGAGCAACTCCAGTATCCAAGACCCCTTACAGGATGAGTACACCAGAACTAAAGGAGTTGGCAATGCAACTTGAAGATACTATGAAGAAGGGGTATATATGCCCAAGTGTGTCACCTTGGGGTGCCCCATTATTATTTGTGACAAAAAAAATATGGAAAATTGAGACTTTGTATTGACTTCAAGAAATTGAAAAAAGTAACGGTAAAGAATAAGCATCCTTTGCCAAGGATTGATGACCTCTTTGATCAGTTGAAGAATGCAAAAATATTCTCCAAGATTGATCTCAGATCAGGTTATCATCAGGTAAGAATAAAAGATGAAGACATCAACAAGACTTATTTCATAACAAGGTATGGCCATTATGAGTTCACAATAGTCCCATTTGGGTTATCAAATGCACTAGTTTTCTTCATGTGTTTATTGAATGGTATTTTTAGAGAGTACTTAGATAAGTTTGTCATTATATTTTTGGATGACATTGTTATATATTCCAAGTTGGAATAAGAGAATGAGAATCACTTGAATATGGTATTGCAAGTATTAAGGGAGCATCAGTTGTATGCCAAATTGAGAAAGTGCTCATTTTGTCATAACCAAATTCATTATTTGGGGAATATCATATCTGAGGAAGGGATAGCAGTGGATCCATAAAATATTAAGGTCATTAGAGGATGGTCAACACCAAATAATTTGACATAAGTCAGATCCTTCATGGGCCTTATAGGCTACTATAAATATTTATTACAATATTCTCAAAGATTGCACACACGATCACTTCCTTGCAAAAGAAGGGAGTCAAGTTCCAGTGGACATTTGAGTGTGAAAAGAGTTTTCAGCACTTGAAACAAGTATTAACCAATGCTCCAATACTAAGGATTTTTTATCCAAATGAAGACTTCATTGTATACACAGATGCATGTAAAGAAGGACTTGGTGGAGTCCTCAGTCATAATGAATATGTTGTATTCTATGAATCAAGGAAGTTGAAGGAGCATGAAAAGCATTATGCCACTCATGATTTGGAGTTGGCGTCCATAGTGCATGCCTTGAATAAGTCGAGGAACTACCTTATGGAAAAAATGTTCGAGTTAAGGACATACCATCATGGTTTGAAATATTTATTCAGACAACCAACTCTAAATGCCAGGAAAAATAGGTGGTTGGAATTTCTCAGTGAATATGACTTTGATATAAAGCATATAAAAGGGAAAGAGAATAAGGTGGTTGATGAATTTAGTAGAAGAGTGAATTATTTTCATGTTACAACCATCAACATGTATCATTCTAGTTTGAAAGATAAAATCTTGGAGGCTACAAAATAAGATTTTCAATACAAGGAATTAGTGGAAAAACTACAAGAAGGAAAGTTGTAGCAGAAAATTGAGGACTACAAGTTGGTAAATGATGAAATTCTCATGTATAGAAGAATACTTTATGTACCAAATTCCCAATAATTAAAAAAAATTGTATTGATGGAAATGCATAATGTACCTTATGTTGAACACTCGGGGTATCATAAAATTATTGCAACTGTCAAGAGCTAATTTTATTGTCCATGCATGAAGAAAGAAATTGCTGAGTACATTGCCAAATGTTTGGAGTGTCAAAAGGTCAAGGCTAAGCTTAGACACCCATTTCGGTTGTTGCAGCCATTACCCATCCCTGAGTGGAAATGGGAAGGGGTAACGATGAACTTCATCACTAAACTGCCTAGAACAAGAAATCGACATGATTCTATCATGGTAGTGGTGGACAAGCTTACCAAAGTTGCCCATTTTATTCTAGTGAAGCTCACTCACAAGGAAACTAATGTTGTTGATATTTATATGAGGGAAATTGTTCGATTTCATGGTATACCCAAAAAAATTATGTCTAATATAGATCCAAAATTCACATCGAATTTATGGAAAGGATTATTTAAAGGATTTGGAACAAATTTGAATTTTAGCACAACGTATCATCCAAAATCTGATGGGAAAATAGAAAGGGTGAATCAAGTGATTGAGGATATGTTGAGGATGTATGTGATGGATAAACCATAAAAATGGGAAGACTATCTACACTTGGTATAATTTTATTAGAACAATGGGTACCAAGAATCTCTAAAGATGAGCATGTTTGAATCAGTTTATGGTAGAAGGTGCAACACACCAATAAGCTGAGACAACCCAACAGACAGAGCAGTGATTGGGCCAGATTTGATCAAGGAAATGGAAGAGAATATGTACAAAATAAAACATAATTTAAATTATTATCAAGACAAACATAAAATCTATGCTGATAAGGGCAGGACTCACATGGAATTTAAAGTGGGTGATCATGTATTCTTGAAAGTGAAGGCCAACAAAAGTTCCCTGAAGTTAGGAAATCGTTCAAAATTGGAAACTCGTTATTATGGTCCATTTGAAATCCTAGAGAGGATTGGTATTGTAGCTTATATTATTGCAATACCTGCATCAATGTATATTCATAATGTATTCCGTGTGTCATAACTAAAAAATTTCATACCTGATGCTAATCATGTTATTGATTGGAATTTGATTCAGGTGGAGCAAGAAAGTGATTTTCAAGTGCATCTGGTGTGCATGTTGGATTGGAAGATCAAGCAGCTCTTGAGTCGATCCATATGTTTATTATGTTGGCAAATGTTTAACAGGCAGCGTATGCTTGTCATTGATGGCAAGTACAACAGTGAAGATGGCATGAGTACAGGAAGAATGTAACAGATGGGCACCAGAAGTATTTTGGGAAGACGCTGCAGAGCAAGCTCGATAAGTTCTGAAGAGATAGTGCAGAGGATTATTGGCAGGTTTAACAGGCAAAGTGAGCTTGTCATTGATGGCAAGATCAAAAAATGCATCGAAGGAAAAATAGGAACAAAGTAAGCTCAGGAGGAATTAGTGCAGAGTTGAATGGAGTGCATAGGTGTGCACCAGGGATGAGGTTAACTCATTGCTAAATCTCAAGAGAGATAGCGTACTCAGGATCTCAGGCGGATCAAAAGTCGAGGCCCTTGACACTTAGAAATTCTTCCAAGTAAGGGGGATGAGTAAGCTCGGGAAGAGAAGCGTCAGTGATCATTGGATCCCATCCTGAATCCCCGATGACCGTCAGATATGAATTCAGAGAAGAGTAAAATCCATTTTGGAGTTTCGTAGATCAGGACTTGAAGGTGCCGAGAACTTACACATCAAGAATGAGAAATCGTGAAGTGGCGAAATCGCGAGAAGATCTGGGCCATAGGATTTGGGGTAGCTACGAAGGACCAATAAATGTTAGATATGGTGAAGCTGCAAGGCGAATAGGAAAGTCATGGATCGTTGGATCAAGAGGACACGTGGAGAAATATCAGAGCACCACAAAGACTCCATTTCGGAGTTTCACAGGTCGGGAAATTCAGAGGAAAGAGGCTCAAACTCGCGATATGCGAATTCATGAAAAGATATTGACTGTTAGATCACCAAAGAATGTGGACCGTTGATCAAGCATGAATAAGGCATGTGAAGTGTCAAAATCATGACAAGATCTTAACCATTGGGTCCATAGGACACATGGCAAAATATTGTCATGTCGCTGACTGGAAAGTCAAAGGAACGGGGTTCCCTAACCTCTCGAATTCGCGATATGCGAAATCGCGAAAATATCTTAGCCATCAGATCGAGGTTTGATATGGACCATTGATCCGACCCCATCTTGGAGTCTCGGCTATCGCAACTTGGAGTAAGAAGAACCTCTATCATAGGAATCGTGAGATGCGAATTCACGATAAGATCTGGACCGTGAATTCACCAAGAACATGGACCGTCGATCTGAGCTCCATCTTGGAGCTTCACCTATCGTGACTTGGAGTGATGCGACCCTTTATCTAAGGAACAATGAGATACAATATCACGAGAAGATCAGGACCGTCAGATCACCAAGAACGTGGACCGTCGATCTGAGTTCCATCTCGGAGCTTCGCCTATCGCGACTTGGAGTAACAAGAACCTCCATCACAGGAATCACGAGATGCGAATTCACGATAAGATCTGGATCTTCAATTCACCAAGAACATGGATCATCAATCTGAGCTCCATCTCGGAGATTTGCCTATCGCGACTTGGAGTGACGAGAACCTCCATCACCGGAACAACGAGATGCGAGATCGCGAAAAAGATCTAGACCGTTGATTCATCGAGATTGTGGACCGTCGATCAGGGTCGATGAAGATCATGAGTTTGCAGCACCTTTTAGCACAGCCTGTGGTCACTACGTGTGGTCACGTGGAGGAAGGACCTAGTGCAGATGAGCTCCACCTCAGAATTTTGGGGATCACGTCTGGGAGTGTCAAGACACTGGATCATATGAATACCGAAATACCAAAAAGGTGAATTGTCTGTGTAACTGGTGGTCACCGCCTGTGGTCATGTAGAGGAGGGAGCTAGAGTAGCCAAGCTCCTTTTCGAAGCTCGTGACATGGAGACTCAAGATGTCTCATCGCAGAATCTTCGAGTTGCGAAAGTGCAAAATGGGTAAATAACGACAATACTCTTCAGAGTTAATCCAACGATGCAAGTGAATTTGAGCATAATCGGAGGGCTAATGTTGCTCCTCACAGTGTAACTGCTAGAAACCATTGATGGTTTCTACCAGAAGATTCAAAGAGACTTCGGTGTGACTGCCTGAGGACTTGAAGAGTCTTAGTGGGAATCTTCTGATGGGATGAAGACTGGTCATAGGGGCGATTGATAGTTGGATGAGCATTGAATTTTGTAACTAAAATATAAGGCATAAACTCGACTGTGCCATAGAAGACAAGAAGTCTCAACCGCCAGAGAGGTTGAGGAATTTCAGCAGAACACCTAGTGATGATGGACGCATGGTGGGAACCACCAGAGAAGCTGAAGAGTTGTGATGATCAGGCAGAGCACTCGAGAGGTGGAGGATATCAACGCGGTGTGAGTATGCAGAGGGATTGCGCGCATTGCATGCACAAGTAGCATAGAAGCTATAAGTACATGGTACAAAGAAGAGATAAAGTGGTTGTTGGAGTTGTTGTGGTTATTGTTGTTGAAGGTGATTCATGCGTAAAGAAGGAGGAGAGTGCAACAACTAAATTGAACAGAAGAGGAACTGTGTAGTGAATGGACATGGCACACAGATCATAAAAATTAGAATAACTAACAGCGCAATTCATGTGTGTAGGAAGACAGTGAGGCAGATAGAGAAGCGAGATGCAGTAGAACAGTGATGAGTCTGGTAAGAAATTGTTGAACATTATATCACTATAATAAGTTTCAGTATTTCATATTCATAATCTAGGGTGGAAGGGAGGTTCTAGGGAGGACTATTTTCCTCATAGGTTCAAGTGGGTGCTTGAACACAGGGAGTTGTAGCTTCCATCTGGTTGCAGCCAGAGAAACTAGGGTGGCAGGGTGGTGCAAGGGAGAACTCTTGTTCTCTGTTATACGGGTTGATGCCTGTATGATTGGAAGTTGGTGCTTCCATCTAGTTGGTGTTGTAAACACTAAGGGAGTTGGTGCTTCCTTCTAGTTGGTGCTAGAGAAACCATGGAGTTGGTGCTAGAGAAAGCAGGGAGTTGGTGCTTCCTTCTAGTTGGTGCTAGAGAAAATAGAGAGTTGGTGCTCTCAGCAAGTTGCAGCTTGCAAAAACTAAGGTTGTAGCCTCATTATGAGTTGGTGCTCATATGTATGATAATGTAAAGAATGTAACTATTACTTATCATATAAAGAAAAGAGGTTTTTACCCTGTATAGGTTTCCTCGAGAAATATTTGTCTCTGTGTTTCTCATATATGTGACTGATGCTGAATGTGCCATTTTTTATTTCCCTGCATTATTGTGATCATCATTCAGTGTTTCTGCAAAGAGTTTAAAAGAAGAATAATTGCTTAAGCACGGTAACAACCGATTCACCCCCCCCACCCCCCTCAGTTGTCCAACAATTGGTATCAGAGCCGACCCCTTTCATCTAAGGGTAGATCCCAGAGCTTAAACATGTCAAGCCATGAAGGAAATTCAACCAATAAGGCTCCTCCATTTAATGGAACAAAATTTGCCTTTTGGAAAGTTAGAATGAGAACCTACATAATGGATTTAGGTGAAGATGTATGGGATGTGGTAGATATTGGTTATGTAAAGCCATTTGTACTAGCTAATAAGGATGACAAGCTTGAATTTATCTTCAATGCTAAGGCTATGAATGTTATCTTGAGTGGGCTTGTAGAAGCATAATTCGTAAAGGTCACGAACCTGAGAACTGCCAAAGAAATGTGGGACAAACTCATTAGTAGTTATGAAGGTAATGAGAAGGTAAAGGATGCCAAGCTTCAAACCTACAAAATATCATTTGAACAGCTGAAGATGAAGGAAGATGAAACTGTTGGTAAATACTTTCTGAGAGTAGAAGAAATGGTGAATGCAATGAAAACACTTGGTGAAAAAATTGAGGAACCTTCTTTAGTTCAGAAAATATTGAGATCTCTCCCAGATAGGTTCAACCCGAAGGTCTCTACTATAGAAGAACTTAATGATCTAAAAATCTTGTCTTTTGATAAACTTCTAGGAACATTGACTGCATATGAAATGAGGATAGTTACAGATAAAACCACCTCTAGAGGTGCATCATTTAAAGCGGATATGAATGAGGATTGTGAACCTGATGAAATTGAAGCAAAATTCGTGAGAAGATTAAAGAAAGGATCAGGCAAGTACCAAGGTAAGCTTCCCTTCAAATGTTTCAACTGTGGTAATATAGGTCATTTTGAAAATAAATGTCCACACAAGAAACATGATCAAAACTTTGAAGATGAAGAGAAGCACAAATCAAGAAGATTTGATAAGAATAAAAGTTTATGTGTAAACAATGATGACTCCTCAGAAGACATTGATAGTGATTCTTCATGTGAAGATAAAGTAAGTGACTTCATGCTTATGGCCAAAGAGGATTATGATATTGAAATCATAGGCAGTGATGAGAATGATGAAGAAGTTGTGGTTGATATGGAAGGAGAATTGATCAATGCACTAGAAGAGATTGACAGACTAAGAATTAAGAACAGAAAACATAAACAATTGCTGATACAGTTTGAGAAAGACAGTAAACAGCCTGATGAAGACTTTGCCCTACTAAAAGTGGAATTAGAAGAGGCAAATAAAATTGAGGATATTCTGAAACATCAACTATCAGAAAAGAGGGCAAGATCTGAAGCCATGGAAGAAGAAGTAGTGAAAACTACGAAAGAGATGGAGAAGTTTCAAACCTTGTATCATCAGAATTTGTAAAGCCTCAGAAGGATTAACCACCATTCTGAATCAGCAAAGAAATCCAAAGCTGAAAACTAGTTTGGGGTTTGAAGAGGGATCAAGTAGTGGTCAGCCAAGAAACAAAGAACCCATCAAGTTTGTTAAATCTACAACCAATGACAACCACAAACCTACAGAAACAAAGGAAGACAATCAGTCACCCAGGACGAGTAAAGAAAAAGGTGCCAGGAATGAATCTGTAGAACAAAGAAATAATGTACTCCCTACTCAAGGACATCATCAGCATGGAAGAAATCGATTTTCTCAAAGAAGACAATCATTTTCCAGGTACAAAGAATTTTTCTATGGATATGGTTTCTACTGTTCTAACTTTGGTCACAAAGCTATAAATTGTTCCTTAAGACTTAGACATAAGCAATTAAGATTTCAAAGGAATAAACATTTTCCTCAACAAAGAATGATACAGCCAAGTAACAAACCATCACAGATTGCAAATTTCCAAACTAAGTCTAGAGACATACAACTAAGGAGGTCAAGAAATAATAAACAGTCAATGAGTAGACAACATTGCAACAACAAATTTGACCTATTGAACAATGAGATTGAATGCTATCACTGTCACAACTTTGGCCACAAAGCTTCAAACTGCAATCTGAAGAATTACAAAGAAGATCCAAGGATAAAGTTATTATATAGAAAGGCCAGAACATGGAAAAAGAAAGATAGTGAAAAATTTGATCTAGCACTTTCAATTAAAAAACAAAGGGCCTCCGAGAATATAGAAAGTGGATGTTGCAAGCACATGACTGGAGACATGGATAAGCTTCTGTCCATAAGTAAAAGAAAAACAGAAAATGTGATCCTTGAAAATGATGAACCAGGTAAAATCAAGGATAGAGGGATGGTGAGTTTGAGTAATGACAAAGGAGATGCCCAATACGTTCTGCTTATGGATGGTCTGAAACATAATTCGCTCAGTTCAAGTCAAAAGTGTGACAGAGGCAGTGAAGAGGTGCTCACATCCAAAGAGTGTAAGGTAAATGTAAAATTAGGACAAGTGGTGAATACAAGTATAAGGATAATCAATAATGTTGATGTTGAATCCTCCTCTGCAAGTAAAGAAGAAGATTCAGATACAATAAAAGAATGTTCAATTAGCATTAACCCCGTGGATGAAGTAGGAGAAGAACCATGTCATAAACATGAAGCAAAATTCTTGAAGGTTGAGAAGGAAGACACCCAAAGAAAGTTCTTAAACAACTCCATGACCTTGGATAAGATCTTGGATAGTCAGAGATCACCAAATGACAAATCTCGTATTGGATATAACAAAGAAAAAATCAGTACTCCTAAGAAACCTGATACAGGTCCTTTGTCTATGAAATAGAAAAACAGGTATGAGAGTGGTTGTAGCAGTTTTCTCTTGTGATTGAATGTGGACATAAAACCTTGGATTGAATGCATCATGGAAGAAATATGAAATTACAACATTAGAAATCGATGAGAATCAATGGGGAGATCCAAGGGTTGTTCGATAAATATCAAACAACAATTATGTAGAGTGTCAGTGGGATAGCAACCTCTTCAACAACCACATTTTGTTTTACAAAATGATATACATGACATCCTGTAGAGATAACAAGAGGAAAGACCTTGTCAAGGAAAGTTAACCTTTAGGAACAAAAGGGGAAAAGTGTCAGAAGTAGAGAGATAAAAGTGACAGGGGGAGTCATCTACTCATGAGAAGAAAAGGTTGATGAAGGAGTCCGAGTAAGAGAGGTGAAAATTTTTGAGTAACTTTACAGAGGATACATCGGAAGCTGAAAATGAACAGGTCCAAGAATCAGAAAAAGAAGACTTTGGTTTGGACAAAAACATCTGTAGGCCTCAAATAAGAGAGTCCTTCCTGTTAGGGGGAGTTTTTGTTGGTCTTAATATCTGATACCTCCTAAAATTATTGCCACAGCTCAGGGGGAGCATGTTCTCTTTGACATTGATGTCAAAGGGGGAGAAAAGAATCTGGGTGCCTTTGTTGCCATCAATGACAAAGGGGGAGATTGTTGGCAAATGTTTAACAGACAGTGTATGCTTGTCATTGATGGAAAGTATAGCAGTGAAGATGGCATGAGTACAGGAAGAATGTAACAGATGGGAATCAGAAGTATTTTGGGAAGACGCTGCAGAGAAAGCTCGATAAGTTCAGAAGAGATAGTGTAGAGGATTGTTGGCAGGTTTAACAGGCAAAGTGAGCTTGTCATTGATGGCAAGATCAAAAAATGTATCGAAGGCAAAACAGGAACAAAGTAAGCTCAGGAGGAATTAGCGCAGAGTCAAATGCAGTGCATAGGTGTGCACCAGGGATAAGGTTAACTCATTGCTAAAGCTCAAGAGAGATAGCGTACTTAGGATCTCAGGAGGATCAAAGGTTGAGGCCCTTGACACTTAGAAATTCTTCCAAGTAAGGAGGATGAGTAAGCTCGAGAAGAGAAGTGTCAGTGATCGTTGGATCCCATCCTGAATCCCCGATGACCGTCAGATATGAATTCAGAGAAGAGTAAACTCCATTTCAGAGTTTTGTAGATCGGGACTTGAAGGTGTTGAGAACTTACACATCAAGAATGCGAAATCGCGAAGTGGCGAAATTGCGAGAAGATCTGGGCCATAGGATCTGGGGTAACTATGAAGGACCAATAGACATTAGATATGGTGAAGATGCAAGGTGGATAGGATAGTTGTGGATCATTGCATCAAGAGGACGTGTGGAGAAATATCAGAGCACCACAAAGACTTCATTTCGGAGTTTCGCAGGTTGGGAAAATCAAAGGAAAGAGGCTCAAACTTGCGATATGTGAATTCACGAAAAGGTATTGACTGTCAGATCACCAAGGAATGTGGACCGTTGATCAAGCATGAAGAAGGCCTATGAAGTGTGGAAATCACGACAAGATATTAACCATTGGGTCCATAGGACACGTGGCGAAAGATCGTCATGTCGCTGACTGGAAAGCCAAAGGAACGGGGTTCCCTAACCTCTCGAATTCGCGATATGAGAAATCGTGAAACTATCTTAGCTGTTAGATCGAGGTTTGATCTGGATCATTGATTCGACCCCATCTCGGAGTCTTGGATATCATGACTTGGAGTAACAAGAACCTCCATCACAAGAATCGCGAGATGTGAATTCACAATAAGATTTGGATTGTCAATTCACCAAGAACATGGACCGTCGATCTAAGCTCCATCTCGGAGCTCCGCCTATCGTGACTTGGAGTGATGAGACCCTCCATGTAAGGAACAGAGAGATACGAGATCACAAGAATATCAGGACCGTCGGATCACCAAGAATGTGGACATTCGATCTGAGCTCCATCTTGGAGCTTTGGCTATCGCGACTTGGAGTAATAAGAACCTCCATCACAGGAATCGCGAGATGCAAATTCATGATAAGATTTGGATCGTCAATTCACCAAGAACATGGACCGTCGATCTGAGCTCCATCTCAGAGATTTGCCTATCGCGACTTGGAGTGACAAGAACCTCCATCACTAGAACAACGAGATGTGAGATTGCGAAAAAGATCTGGACCGTTGATTCATCGAGATCGTGGACCGTCGATCAGGGTCGATGAAGATCATGAGTTCACAATGCCTTTTAGCGTAGCCTATGGTCACCAAATGTGGTCACGTGGAGGAAGGACCTAGTGTAGATGAGATCCTCCTCGATATTTCGGGGATCGCGTCTGGGAGTGTCGAGACACTGGATCATACGAATGTCGAAATATCGAAAAGGTGAATTGTCGGTGTAACTGGTGGTCACCACCTGTGGTCATGTAGAGGAGGGAGCTAGAGAAGCCAAGCTCCTTTTCATATCTCGTGACATGGAGACTCAAGATGTCTCATCGCATAATCTCCGAATTGCGAAAGTGCAAAATGGGTAAATAACGACAATACTCTTCAGAGTTAATCCAATGGTGCAGGTGAATTTGAGCATAATCGGAGGGCGAATGTTTCTCCTCATAGTGTAACTACTAGAAACCATTGATGGTTTCTGCCAGAAGATTCGAAGAGACTTCGGTGTGATTGCCTGAGGAGCTGAAGAGTCTCAGTGGGAATCTTCCGATGGGACGAAGACTGCTCATAGGGGCGATTGATAGTTGGATGAGCATTGAAGTCTGTAACTGAAACAAAAGGCATAAGCTCGACTGTGCTAGAGAAGACGAGGAGTCTCAACTACTAGAGAGGTTGAGGAATCTCAGCAGAACACCCAGTGATGTTGGACACGTGGTGGGAACCACTAGAGAAGCTGAAGAGTTGCGATGATCAGGCAGAGCACTCAAGAGGTGGAGGATATCGACGCGGTGTGAGTATGCAGAGGGATTGCACGCACTGCATGCACAAGTAGCACAGAAGCTATAAGTACATGGTACAAAGAAGAGATGCGGTGGCTGTTGGAGTTGTTGTGGTTGCTATTGTTGAAGGTGATTCATGCGTAAAGAAGGAGGAGAGTGCAACAACTGTATTGAACAGAAGAGGAACTGTGCAGTGAATGGATAGGGTGCACAGAGCATAAAAAGCAGAAGAATAGACAACGCAATTCATGTGTGCAGGAAGGCAATGAGGCAGACAGAGCAGCAAGATGCAACAGAACAATGATGAGTCTGGTAAGAAATTGTTGAACATTATATCACTGTAATAGGTTTCAGTATTTCATATTCATAATCTAGGGTGGAAGGGAGGTGCTAGGGAGGACTGTTGTCCTCATAGGTTCAAGTGGGTGCTTGAACACAGGGAGTTGTAGCTTCCATCTGGTTGCAGCTAGAGAAACCAGGGTGGCAAGGTGGTGCAAGGGAGAACTCTTGTTCTCTATTATACAGGTTGGCGCCTATATGATTGGAAGTTGGTTCTTCCATCTAGTTGGTGCTGGAAACACTCAGGGAGTTGGTGCTTCCTTCTAGTTAGTTCTAGAGAAAGTAGGGAGTTGGTGCTTCCTTCTAGTTGGTCCTAGAGAAAGTAGGGAGTTGGTGCTTCCTTCTAGTTGGTGCTAGAGAAAACAGAGAGTTGGTGCTCTCAACAAGTTGCAGCATGAAAAAACTGAGGTTGTAGCCTCATTATGAGTTGGCGCTCATATGTATGATAATGTAAAGAATGTAACTATTACTTATCATATAAAGAAAAGAGGTTTTTACCCTGTATGGGTTTCCTCGAGAAATATCTATCTCTGTGTTTCTCATATATGTGACTGATGCTGAATGTGCCATTGTTTATTTCCCTACATTATTGTGATCATCATTCAATGTTTCTGCAAAGAGTTTAAAAGAAGAATAATTGTTTAAGCACGGTAACAACTGATTCTCCCCCCCCCCCTCTCTCAGTTGTCCAACATATTAAAGGTCCAATGGACCTAGTACGGTCCTAAGGATGCGACTTGGGAGCACAAGGATGCTATGTAGGTAGAATACCCACATCTTTTTGAAGATTTTTGAAAATATTGGTGTTAAAGGTATATATGTATTCTAGTGAGGAAAATGAAAAAATAAGGGGAGGGAATTGTAATACCCCAATACCAGGCCCCAGTTGAATTGTAAATATGTTTTATAGGCTGGTGAGCGAAGTGATTATAATCTAGGAGGTTTATGTGATGATTACGCTGGAGAGCCTAGATGCTAAAGGCCAATGAGCCTAATATTCTTTATGTAAACACTAATATCATTATTATAATACATCGTTGCATGTAGACCTACCACGCTAAAATATTATGGGGGACTAAACTCCACTAGGAAGGAAAAGGAAGGGACTAAGATCCTAGGAAAATGGGCTAAGATAGAGATCTTATCTCTAAGGAATTATTGAAATATTATTTCCTAAAAACTATGGTGAGGATAGTTATTTTATCCTAAGTTCTTATGGGAGGGTGATTGAATCACAAGTGGAGAGAAATGATATCTAGGAGAGCCATGTTTCATCCATGTTTCATCAAGGGAGCATGCAAATATACATGGGGGAAATTAGTCTGTTTTTGTCTCCTTCCCCATTCACCAATGCATTCACTCACTCAGCCATTCATTCCCTCCGGGAATCAACATTTTCATAATTCATGCACCTTTGGAACCTATGTGCACTCTGAGATACCCCATACATTTCATGTTACTAACAGTAATCCGTACTCATCCTTGGAGGAGTAGAGCACCTGCAACTTTCCTGAGTCATATTGTTGCTTTACTAAATGTCGTTGTTTCCAACACAGTTCATCGACTCAGTGTGGTTGATTCCATTACCTGTTCCATACCCAAACTTTGTTGTTTCCATCACCCATAATTTATTGAATTAAGATCTGGACAAAAGAAGCAGGTTGTCAGTCTTGTGGGTTTGAAGAGGCGAGTTGTCAGGCCCATGATCAACTCTCTCCAGGTGAGATAATTGTTGGGAAAGTGATTTCCTGAGGGATCCCAATTGTAGCTATAGTTCTCTGAGAATTCTTGTTTTTCCTGTTGATGAAGCCCAGGAAGGGAAGTGGGGCAACCGAAGGACTATTGACTAGAGAAGGGGTACACTTCCTGGGGTGGCATAGGCATGTGGGGAATGATAGGTTGTAGGATTTTAGTTTGAATTGGCTCCTACAACGAGATCCTTATTTTTGTCTGATTTGTCTGAACCTAGCATAGGAATCCCTCTACCGAGGTGGAGTTTAGTACCATCTCATGGGTGACCCACTACTAAGAGTGATGAGCAACACGGTCTAAGGATGGGAGGACCATGTAAGGTATACACACAGTTGGTGGTATTCTATAAAAAAATAAGTATCAATTATGTGTTCAATTGGATGTTGTGTATTTGTACATGTATTTATATTTATGAGTATTTACTATGTATTATATATGCATAGGCTTACTGTTATTTTCACATGAAACTATGTATTAGCAGAATGTATTGGTCTATTTTAAGTTATATATATATGAGTTTCCACAAGATTTTTTGTGTTCCATAGCCCAACAGGTCTATGGTTGGGTCTGTCACATTGGTTCACACATATCTCTCTGGACTGATGCAAACCAAATCTATTAGTGGGATTTTTTTAATTTTCTAACCTTTATTGATGATTTCAGTAGGAAAATTTGGATTTACTTTCTTAAAAAAAAAACTATGAAACCTTTTCAAGGTTCAAATAATTCAAATTTGAATAAGAAAAACTGAGTAGAAAAATTGTGAAAGTGCTCAGGTTAGATTGAGGAGGAGAATATAACTCAAACGATTTTGCATATTTTGTAGACAACATGGCATTATAATGCAAACTACAACCAGATATACTCCACTGCAAAATGAGGTGGAGAAAAGGAAAAATTAGACCGTCATGAACATGGCCAAGAGTATTCTTAGAGAAAATAATTTGTCCAATGACTATTGGGTTGAAGCTATTGGTTGCTTAGTTTACATATTACATAGATATCCAACAACAAGTGTCAAAGATAAAGTACCTCAATAGGCATGGAGTGAAAAAAAGTTAAATGTTTTTGACTTCATAATTTTTTTCCGTGTTTCTTTGGCACATATTATCCTTAAGGAGATGAGAAAGAAATATGAGAAAATTAGTGAAAAATGTATCTTTATAGGATACAATGAACAATCAAAATCCTATAGATTATATAATCCATTCACCAAGACATTTCTGGTGAGAAAGAATGTCAAATTATTAGAGAATAAATCATGGAGTGAGAAACAAAATGATAAATTGGATAGTCAAAATCCATTGCATCAAATATATGAACAAACTGAAAATTTAAGAACAATAAGCACATCCACCAAGACAACAAGAACATTTTGGAAATTATTCTTCTTCCAGCAGTGAATCATCTTCCTCTCTAGAAAATCAAAGAATAAGAAGCGTAAGGGAAATTTATTAGAAGAACAATGACATTGAGAAAGAAAGTCATTTTTTATTAATATCCTATCAACCAACTTTATTTGAAGAAGCAATGAAAGGATCATTGGGTACACTCCATGAATCAGAAAATGGAAGCCATAGAAAGGAACACAACTTGGGATCTTTTTATTCCAGCAAACAAATCTAGCATAGGTGTCAAGTGGGTGTACAAAACAAAAATAGCGAAAAAAGAAAGATAGAGAAGCCTAAGGAAAAACTAGTTTCCAAAGGTTTCTCTCAACAACCTGGAATAGATTATGGTGAAATGTTTTCTCTAGTAGAAAGTTTGGATATAGTAAGAACCATTTTAGCCACTGCAACTAAAAAAAATGGCAAATCTTCCAATTAGATGTATATTCATCCTTTTTAAATGGAATATTGCAAGAAGAAGTATATGTAGATCAGACACATATATTTGAAGTCAAAGGACAAGAGGATAAAGTGTACAAGTTGAAGAAAGCCTTTTATGGATTGAATCTATCTCCAATAGCTTGGTATAGTTGAATTGATTCTTACTTGATTAACAATTAATTCAGCATGAGAAATAATGAGCCCACTCTTTATACAAAATAAAATCAAGAAGGTAAAATCCTCATTGTTTGTCTCTATTTTGATGACATGATCTAAACATGTAATATTATGTTAGAAGAATTTAAAGCTACCATGAAAACAAAATTTGAGATGATTGATCTTTGTCTCATGAAATATTTTTTGAGAATTGAAGTTGTTCAATCTTCCCGTGGTATTTGTGTTTATCAAAAAAAGTATGCTAGAGACATTATGAAAATATTTAAAATGGATAAATGCAAGCAATAGAAAATCCTATTGTACTATGAATAACATTGAGCAAACACGATGGAGGATCAACAATTGATTCAACATTATATTAAAGGTTAGTAGGTAGTATCATGTACCTTACTCTACCAGACCTGACATTATGCATGCGACAAGTTTTATTTATAGGCTTATGGAATCCCCCAAGGATTCTCATTGGAAAGTTGGAAAAATAATCGTAAGGTATGTTGCAGTGAAAATAAACTATGGCTTGTGGTACACAACTTTTGAATATAATCCACTTACAAGGTATATAGATAGTGACTTTGCAGGAAACTTAGATCACATGAAAAACACATCTGGTTATTCTTTTCATTTGGTAACAAAAATTATTTCATGGGCATCCAAGAAACAACCTATAGTTGCAATATCATTTTCAAATGTAAAATATGTAGTTACAACTGTCAGACAATTGGCTTAGGTTTATGGATAGTTGGTATGTATTGTTGGTTGTCATTGATGTCAACTATTGGAGAGTGATATTCTATATTGATGTCAGCCCTTATTGATTTATGTCAACCCATTAGTGATTGATGTCAACCCTTGGAGAAAGTCCGATGTGAATTTTGGTAGCAGAAGGTTTGGGTAATGGACCCAAGTTTGTTTGATGTAAAGATGACTCGTTGTTTTCTTGTCATGGTTTATAATAATTACATATGTATGTACTCCAAAGTGGTCCCCTTATGGTGAAATCCCTCACGGGAAGACACTTTGTAGATTGAGTTATCCTAGAAGTATGGTTAGAGAACCGATGATTATTTATGGAATAATTAGATGAAGGTCAGTGTATTTTTTAGTGAAACTATCCTATATGGATAGTGCTTATCATTTCATTTCCGGTGGTATGTGGAACATCACATAATTACTCACGGTTAGAGAGTTATGTCCATGAGAAGTTGGAGAACCCGGGTTTGGGTAATGGACCCAAGTTTGTTTGATGGATAATGGTATGAGTTTTGACATATTTGTAGGTAATACTATTATATATGGATATTACGTGTCATTCCATTTCTGGTGGTATGTGGAACATCACATAACTCCTCATGGTTTGAGAGTTATGGCCTTACGAAGTTGGAGGACCCTCATATGTCATCTAAAAGCCCCAAAAGGTCAAATTAGTCAAAGTTCTTTAAGAGATTTTAGAAGGTAAATAATAAAATGAAGTGATGAGTGTACTATAATACAAATTGAATATAAAATAAATTATTTAAATAATAAATTTAATGGAGAAATTAGAAGTGGGTTAACCCTAAAATAAGGAAAGTGGACAAAGTGACCTAGAAGATGTTTTTAAGGAAGCTACTTGGAGAGTATAAATAAGAGGCCAGGCTCTCTCATTTTACATCAAACTTGAGAATATTTAATATCTATAGGTGACTGAGGTAACCAAAGGATATATAAGCCAAATTTCAGAGGGAATGTGAAGAAAAGAAGGCCAAAATTCAAGGGAGGATAAATTCTTTTGATGATGCTTTCTAAGGTATGTTATTTACAGGTCATCTCACCATTTTCACAATAAATTTTTTCTAGAATGATTTAGACCATGAAATTTATATGCCACTGGGGTAATAAATTCAAATTGTGGTTCGTTGTATTTTTAGAGTTACACTTCATGAAAAATAGGGTTTGTGGCTAGTCTTGGAACTAGTCTAAAATAGGTGTTTCAGGTAAAAATGTCATAACTTCTTCATTACAGATCCAAATTCAGTAATACAAAATGTGTTCATTATATTACAGTCTTTAGTATGTTGTGTAATTTTTTTAGATTGATTGAACAAACATTCTATGTGGGGCATGCTCTACAAGATCGCTCTCTATAATAAGCTAGAATTCAACAAGGTATGTCATTTTTTCTATAACTCCTTTTCTGAGAGGTTCCAAGTAGTGAAACTTGGAGGAATTTCATTAAACACACCAAAGAACATTTATATCAGTTTCAGATCTTTATTCATTACATGTACATATTTATGATTATTTCAATTTAGGGTTGTTGACCAATCCAAAACTAGTCATGTGAGACTAAAAACAAGTTTGATGAAAATGTTAGTCTCTTGTTGTGAAAGTTGTTGATTAAGGTTGGTTGTCATTGATGTCAACCCTTGAAGAAAGACCCGTAGCACAAAGGTTTGGGTAATGGACACAATAGTGTTTGATGTAAATATGAATCATTATTATTTTTTCATGGTTGATAATAAGTAAATATGGATGAAATCCAAAGTGGTCCCCTTATGGTGAAAGCCCTCACGGGAAGACGCTTTGTGGAGTAAGAGAACCCATGCTTAATTGTGGAATAATTAGATGAAGGAAAGTGAATTTTTCAGGAAAAATATCCTAGATGGATAGTTCTTGTCATGTCATTTCCGGTGGTATGTGGAACGTCACATAATTCCTCACGGTTAGAGAGTTATGGCCATGAGAATTTGGAGACCCCAGGTTTGGGTAATGGACCCAAGTTTGTTTGATGGGTAATGGTATGATTTATGATATATTTTTAGATAATACTATTCTATATGGATATTACATTTCATTCCATTTCTAGTGGTATGTATAACGTCACATAAATCCTCACGATTTGAGAGTTATGGCATTACGAAGTTGGAGGACACTCATATGTCATCTAGAAGCCCCAAAAGGTCAAAGTAATGAAAGTGGTTTAAGAGATTTTAAAAGGTAAATAATAAAGTGAAGTGATGAGTTTCTATAATTCAAAGTGAATACAAAATAAGTTATTTCAATAATAATTTTAATGGAGAAATTAGAAGTGGACCCAACCCTAAAATAAGGAAAGTGGGGCCAAGTGACCCAGAAGATGTTTTTAAGGAAGCTACTTGGAGAGTATAAATAAGAGGCAAGACTCTCTCATTTGAAACACACTTGAGAATATTGAATATCTATAGGTTTCTGAGGTATAGAAATGATATCTAAGCCGAAATTACGAGGAAAGTGAAGAAAAGAAGGCCAAAATGCAAGGAAGGATAAATTCTTGTGATGGTGCTTTCTAAGGTATGTTATTTTCAGGTCATCTCACCATTTTCGCTATAAATTTTTTTCTATAATGATTCATATCCTGAAATTTCTATGAAAGTGAGAAAACATATCCAAGTATCTGTGGTTAAAAATTCATCTTGTGGTTCATTGTATTTTTGGAGTTACACTCTGTGGAAAATAGGGTTTGTGGCCAGTCCTGAAACTAGTCAAAATCAGGTGTTTCGGGTAAAA
>ML782391.1:542087-594370 GCA_009831015.1 Picea engelmannii | reverse complement strand
ACATTACAGGTTCAAAGTTATGATTACTTCAAGTTAGGGTTGTTGACTAATCCAAAACTAGGCATGTGAGACTAAAGAAAAGTTTGATGAAAATTCTAGTCTCTTGCTGTTAAAGTTAAGGAAGGTTTGCAGGAATGTGATCATATATACTAGGTATATTACAGAGCTACAAATCATATTTGTATGATGAAATTGATGAGGGATTTTGGTTGAGGTACATGTTGAGTACATGGTTGAGACAGTATTTGATGAGTTGGCACATACATGAGGTGTATAGTTGATGATGTTGGTATATATTGATGAGTCATAGTTGATGAGTAGTTGACACATGATTGGTACATACTTGGTACATGGTTGGATGCACTTATTTATGGTACAAGTTGATTACAGGTTGGTGCATGGTTGATGCACTTGTTTATGGTACAGGTTGATTACAGGTTGGTGCATGGTTGATGCACTTGTTTATGGTACAGGTTGATTACAGGTTGGTGCATGGTTGATGCACTTGTTTATGGTACAGGTTGATTACAGGTTGGTGCATGGTTGATGCACTTTTTTATGGTACAAGTTGATTACAGGTTGATGCATGGTTGATGCATGGTTGATGCATGGTTCATATTTATTGGTATAGGTTTACAACAGTATATCTCACAGTGATAGTGTGACAGTGGTTCCATCATTCTACTTCTACTTTAGGGTGGTAGGACGGGGCAAGGACAGGTGGTTGTAGACACCTTTCGGTTGTATCCAGAGAACATTGGGGGTTGTAGCCTCCTTCTGGTTGTAGCCAGAGATTTGGTGAGTTGGAGCTTCCCTCAGGTTGTAGCCTGAGAAACTAGGGGGTTGGAGCCTCCTTCCAGTTGCAGCTGGAAAACAAAGGAAGTTGGTGCTTCCAATGAATGTAATTCGTCAATACATATAAGAAAAAGAATTCTGTGGTTTTCTCCCGATTTGGGTTTCCACGTAAAATAATGGTGTACTTTGTATGTGTGTGATTGTTTATTTATTACTGCTCATTATTGGATAATAATTCTACATTGATATAACATTTGAAGAAAAAGGATTATAATTACGTTATTACTGATTCACCCCCCCTCTCAGTAACCAACAAAATTTAAGGAAGGTTTGTAGGTATGTGATCATATACACCATGTCTATTATAGAGTTACAAATAATATTTGGATGATGAAATTGATGAGGGATTTTGGTTAAGGTACATGTTGGGTACATGGTTGAGACAAGTAGTTGATGAGTTGGCACATACATGAGGTGTATATTTGATGATGTTGGTACATATTGATGAGTCACAATTGATGAGCAATTGATACATGATTGGTACATACTTGGTACATGGTTGGAGGCACTTGTTAGTAGTATTGTTGACACATGGTTTATGGATGATGTAGCATACTTGTATTGGTATATTATTAGAAGAAAATATTGATCTTGGTGATGATTATGAGTTGTTGTGTTATGGTTGGTTGATGCAAATCTTTGAGAGTTGTCTTGGTGATTGATCTTGGTGAGTATATCTGATTTGGTTGATAATATTGATGAGACAGGTTCTTGTTAATGGTTGTTTGGATAGGTTGTTGTGACAAGTTATTTGTACAGGTTTGGTGCATGGTTTATGCACTTGTTCATGGTACAAGTTTTGTATAGGTATGGTGCATGGTTGATGCACTTGTTCATGGTACAGGTTTTGTACAGGTTGGTGCATGGTTGATGCACTTGTTTATGGTACAAGTTGATTACAAGTTGAGGTATAGGTTGATGCATGGTTGATGCATGGTTCAGGTTTACAACGGTACATCTCTCAGTGATAGTGTGACAGTGGTTCCACAATTCTACTTATACTTCAAGGTGGTTGGACGGGGCAAGGACAGGTGGTTGTAGCCACCTTTCAGTTCTAGACGAAGAACATAGGGGGTTGTAGCCTCCTTATGGTTGTAGCCAGATAATTGGGGAGTTGAAGCTTCCCTCAGGTTGTAGATTGAGAAACCAAGGGGTTGAATCCTCATTCTAGTTGCAACTGGAAAACAAAGGAAGTTGGTTCTTCCAATGAATGTAATTCTTAAATACATATAAGAAAAATCATTGTGTGGTTTTCTCCCGCTTTGGGTTTCCACGTAAAACACTAGTGTACTGTGTATGTGTATGATTCTTCATTTGTTCATTGCGTATTTACTTTTCAGTTATTGGATGATAATGCTACATTGATATAACACTTGTATTATATGGCTAAAAATGATTAAATTGCTCTATTACTGATTCAACCCCCCTCTCAGTAATCCAACAATTGGTATCAGAGTCGGTTCCTTAAGGAAACAGTTTTACCAATGGAAGCATATCATGGATTCTTTTGAGAATGGATTACCAATGTTTAATGGTTAGAATGGTTTTAAGTATGAGATGAGGAGGATAAGGATGAAAGTATTTTTACAGGCACATGGAAATTATATTTGGCTATCGGTTGTTACAGGATATGATAGTTCAAAAAGGGCAAAGACTGCAGTCAAGAAGGAATTGAGGAAGAATAAAAAAATAGCAATGGATTTCATCTGGGAAGGATTACCTAATCCAGTAAGAGAAAAGGTTGGTAAATGTTCATCAGCAAAAGAACTTTGGGATAAGTTACATGACATAGATTCTTCACCCATCGCAAATTCAAAAAATGCCAAAGAATGTGTAGATACGGAACAAGAAGAAAGATGCTCATCATGTCAGATAGATTCAAAAGAGGAAGAGTATGAAGAAGTAGAAGTTGATTACAGAGAAAAATTGATCGGTGCAATTAAACATCTAAAGAAAGAAAGAGAAAAAAAAAAATCATCCAAGAAAGAATTGATGAACCAAAAGGAAATTATTCAAGGTTACGAAAAGGATCAACAAGTCATCAAGAATTTAAGAGATCAACTAGAAGAAGCCAGAAGAATTGAAGAAAATCTAGAATATCAAAAGAAATGTTTATAAGCCAACATAGAAACGAAAAAGGAAGAAGAAGAAAAGAGAGAAAAGATATTGATGTATCATCTCAAGGAAAGAACCAATGACTTAAACCAACTTGAGGAAGAGTTTGTTCAAGAAGAGAGAAGACTGGAAGAAGAAATAATTACATTGAAAATCCAACTTAAAGAAGCAAAGAGAACAAAAGAGTTTATGAAGTCTCAGATAATGAGGAAAGAAGAAGAGGTTGAGAAGCTTGAAGAAGAAGTTGTCACATTGAGAAGTAAAATCGTCAAGCTCAATAAGAACGTTGAAGAGATAGAATCATCCACATCAGTTACAGAGAATAAAGAGAAGAACTCTAGGTTGCTAGAAAAGAAGAATGAAGAAAATAGAAAGAGTTATGCATAAGTACTCAAAGGAAGGAATCATGGTCAACCAGAATCTAAGAAAACTATTGAAGATACATCTTCAATAATACCATCCATTTTCAAGACACAAAGAAGCTTCAATCATGATCATGATCAATCAAGGAAAAAATTCAAAAGGACTACGCCACAAAGAAGATCATTCACTCCCATGTATGAAAATTTATTTATGGTCATTTTTTTTATTGTACTAACTTTGGACATAAGGTTGCAGATTGTGGGGATTATAAAAGAAATGTTCAAGCAAGAAGTGCCTATGTGGTCGCACGTAACATTGAGTGTTACAAATGTCATAACTATGGACACATAGCCAGTGATTGTAGAAGCATGATCGATACTTCCATGAAAGAGAATAATGATATCAGATATAAGAAAGTATCGATAAGAAAACAAGAATAACGGGTGAACAAAGAGAAGGTACCAGAGATCGCAATATTGGCAATAAAATGAGATGAAAAAAATTCTATAGAGAAAATGAAATATGTCAAATACAGAAAGGTTTGGAAAATAACTGAAAGAAAGGAAGGATAGGTAAATAAGGAACATGTTCAAGATATTTTACTTTCAGGCATTGTAGTGAAATATGAATCCATAGATAGAAATAAAGAAGTCAGAGCTCAAAGAGATAATAAATCTACCAATGAATATGATGATGAATCTACCAATGAAGATGATGATGAATACACATCAGAGAAAGAATTATTTTGAGCCATCCAGCTTAGAGACTCCCAAGTAATATAAATATTAGACAGGGTGATTCTATGTGATAGCTGTGACAGACCAAAGAACCATCCTTTGAGAAACTTGCAAATTTTGAGAAGACAGATTCAGAGCAATCAGTTAGTAGAAGTAATGTTTGATAGATTAATCAAGACTTCATGATAGTATAGTGATAAATGGCTCAACATTATGGAAATTTGCGCAAGTAGAGTCTCGTAAAGTATGGACAGAGATAGATTCGTAAGAACACTTAACAAGTTTGGACGGATATATGATCATGGATGAGAGCATGGATTCATAGATTGGTTCAGAGTGTGGTTTACAGACAAAGGAACATTATCATAATGGATGATAATTACACAGGAAATGGATCGAACAATGCTAATGGATCCAAAATTGGCAGATATGTTTTTGGACACATGCAGTGCATACATTAGTTCACATTCAAAACAAAGTAATTATGAGAAACAACAATGACAAGAATCCCTACGAACTATGGAAAGGAAGCGCATACAACAACCTCTACATCAAGGTAACTCAAGGTAATATTTTATTAATTGAAACTTATATTGATGATATTGTTTTGGAATTACTAATGACAGGTTAAGCCAGAAATTTTCAAATGATATGCAGAATGAATTTGAAATGTAATTACTTGGAGAACTATCCTTCTTTTTGGGTCATCTTTAGATATGTCAAAGAAACCAAGGAATTTTTATTTCTCAAACTAAGTATATCAAAGAAATGCTAAAGATGTTCGAAATGGAAGATTGCAAACCAGATACCACACCTATGAAAACCAGTTGCAAGTTGAGAAAATATGATGATTCAAAGTCTACAGACCAGAGGCAATACAGGTCAATGATTGGTAGCTTACTATATGTGACAACATCGAGACCAAATGTAATTCAAGCAGTTGGACAGGTGGAACGATTTCAATAAGCACGAAAGGAATCACATGTATTAACAGTGAAGAAGATTTTTAGATATCTCAAACGAACATAAGAGTTTGGATTATGGTATCCAAAGGGAAATGATCTATCACTTATTTCCTACACATATGAAGATTAGGCAGGTTGTGTTGAGGACCGACGAAGCACCAGTGGAGCAACGTTCTACTTGGGTGAGTGTTTAGTATCTTGGCTAAGTAAGAAAAAATCATCAATATCATTATCTACAACCAAGGCATAGTATATTGCAACAACAACATGTTGTACACAGGTTCTATGGATGAAACAAGCTTTGAAAGGCATACAGGTTGAGTATGATGAGCCCATTCCAATCTATTGTGATAATACAAGTGCCATCAGTATCTCAAAAAACCCAGTGATGCACTCTAAGACGAAGCACATTCCAATAAAGTATCACTTTATACGAGAATAGGTTGCAGAGAAGAAAATCAGATTTGAATATGTGGGAACAAAAGAACAAGTGGCATACATCTTTACAAAACTTCTTCCACGAGAATCCCTTGAGTATCTTTGTCAAAGACTAGGAGTAATTTCTACTCCAAAATGAATGATTTTTAATGCTTATCTTATATATCTTAGATGTACATGAGGAAGCACCATAAATAGGACAAAGGGGGAGAGATTTATTAGATACAAAGGTAAATTCTTGGAGAGAGAGCATAGAGGCATGTTTCCAAGGGGAGCGATTGTCACAAGGGAAGAATGAGCGATATGACTTCAGAATGATACCCTTTTTCAAAGGGGGAGATATCATTCATATGAAGGGAAAGAGAGTAATCAGAGGATTATAAACATAAAGAAAAATCAAAGGCACGTAGACAGGGGGAGCAACCCCAAGGAGATTTCAGTCAAGGGGAGCCACCCTAAAGGGAGATACCCTTTCCCATTGATGTCAAAGGGGGATATATAGAAACATTGATAAAGAGTATAAACATGAATGTTATCATGACTAAGTGTTTCCATAAATGTTGGTGCTTCCATCAATGCCAAAGGGGAAGACTATCATACAGTTGGCTTAGGTTGATGGATAGTTCATATGGATTGTTGGTTATCATTGATGTCAACTATTGGAGAGTGATATTGTAGATTGATGTCAACCCTTAGAGATTGATGTCAACCCCTGGAGAAAGTCCGGTAGAGAATTCTGGTAGCACAACGTTTGGGTAATGGACCCAAGTTTGTTTGATGTAAATATGACTCATTATTTTCTTGTCATGGTTTATAATAAGTACAAATGGATGAACTCCAAAGTGGTCCCCTTATGGTGAAATCCCTCATGGGAAGACGCTTTGCGGATTGAGTTATCCTAGAAGTATGGTTAGAGAACCCATGATTATTTATGGTATAATGAGATGGATTTCAGTGAATTTTTCAGTGAAACTATCCTAGATGGATAGTTATTTTCATTCCATTTCCAATGGTATGTGTAATGTCACATAACTGCTCACGGTTAGAGATTTGAGGCCATGAGAAGTTAGAAAACCCAGGTTTGGGTAATGGACCCAAGTTTGTTTGATGGATAATGGTATGCGCTTTGATATATTTTTAGGTAATATTATTATATATGGATATTAAATGTCATTCCATTTCTAGCGGTATGTGGAACGTCACATAAATCCTCATGGTTTAAGAGTTATGGCCTTACGAAGTTGGAGGACCCTCATATGTCATCTAGAAGCTCCAAAAGGTCAAATTAGTCAAAGTGATTTAAGATATTTAGAAGGTAAATAATAAAATGAAGTGATGAGTGTACTATAATACAAATTGAATATAAAATAAATTGTTTAAATAATAAATTTAATGGAGAAATTAGAAGTGGGTTAACCCTAAAATAAGGAACGTGGGCAAAGTGACCTAGAAGATGTTTTTAAGGAAGCCACCTAGAGAGTATAAATAAGAGGAAAGGCTCTCTAATTTTACATCACACTTGAGAATATTGAATATATATAGGTGACTGAGGTAACCAAAGGATATATAAACCTAATTTCATAGGGAAATTGAAGAAAAGAAGGTCGTAATTCAAGGGAGGATAAATTCTTTTGATGATGCTTTCTAAGGTATGTTATTTACAGGTCGTCTCACCATTTTCGCAATATATTTTTTTCTAGAATGATCCAGACAATGAAATTTCTTTGAAATTGAGGAAATATATTCAAGTATCTGTGGTACAAAATTCAACTTGTGGGTCGTTGTATTTTTGGAGTTACACTTCGTGGACAATAGGGTTTGTTGCTAGTCCCGAAACTAGTCTAAAACTGGTGTTTCGGTTAAACACATCATAACTTCTTCATAACAAATCCAAATTCAGTAAGACCAAATGTGTTGGTTATATTACAGTCTGTAGTATGTTGTGTAACTGTTTTAGATGGATTCAACAAATATTCCAGGTGTGGAATTCTCTACAAGGTCTATCTATAGAATAAGACATAATTCAACAAGGTATGTCGTTTTTTATATAACTCCTTTTCTAAGAGGTTACAAGTAGTGACACCTTGAGGAATTGCATAAAACACACTGAAGAACATTGTGTATCAGTTTCATATATTTATTCATTACATGTACATAATTATGATTATTTCAAGTTAGGGTTGTTGACTAATCCAAAACTAGTCATGTGAGACTAAAGAAAAGTTTGATAAAAATGCTAGTCTCTTGTTGTGAAAGTTAACGAAGGTTTGCAGGTATGTGATCATATACACCAGGTATATTATAGAGTTACAAATCATATTTGGATGATCAAATTGATGAGGATTTTTGTTAAGGTACATGTTGGGTACATGGTTGAGACAAGTAGTTGATGAGTTAGCACATACATGAGGTGTATAGTTGATGATGTTGGTACATCTTGATGAGTCATAGTTGATGAGTAGTTGATACATGATTGGCACATACTTGGTACATGGTTGGAGGCACTTGTTAGTAGTATTGTTGACACATGGTTTATGGATGACGTAGCATACATGTATTGGTATATTATTAGAAGCACATATTGATCTTGGTAATGATTATGAGTTGTTGTGTTATGGTTGGTTGATGCACATATTTGAGAGTTTTCTTGGTGATTGATCTTGGTGAGTGGATCTGATTTGGTTGATAATATTTATGAGACGGGTTGTTGTGATAGGTTGTTTAGACAGGTTGTTGTGATAGGTTATTTGTACAGTTTTGGTGCATGGTTGATGCACTTGTTCATGGTACAAGTTTTGTACAGGTTTGGTGCATGGTTGATGCACTTGCTCATGGTAGAGGTTTTTTACAGGTTGGTGCATGGTTGATGCACTTTTTTATGGTAGAGGTTGATTACAGGTTGAGGTACAGGTTGATGCATGGTTCAGGTTTATTGGTATAGGTTTACAGCAGTATATCTCACAGTGATAGCGTGATAGTGGTTCCATCATTATAATTCTACTTTAGGGAGGTTGGATGGGGCAAGGAAAGGTTGTTATAGCCATCTTCTAGTTGTAGCCTAAGAACATAGGGGGTTGTAGCCTCCTTCTGGTTGTAGCCAGAGAATTGGGGAGTTGGAGCTTCCCTAAGGTTGTAGGCTGAGAAAATAGGGGGTTGAAGCCTCCTTCCAGTTGCATCTGGAAAACAAAGGAAGTTGGTTCTTCCAATTAATGTAATTCTTCAAGAAATATAAGAAAAATCATTACGTGGTTTTCTCCCGCTTTGGGTTTCCATGTAAAACACTAGTGTACTGTGTATGTGTATGATTTTTCATTTGTTCATTTCTTATTTACTTTGCAGTTATTGGATCATAATGCTACATTGATGTAACACTTGGATTGTATGGCTAAAAAAGATTAAATTTCTCTATTACTAATTCACCACCCCTCTCAGTAATCCAACAACAATCTCATCATATTTCCAATAAGTGTGGCTGAGAAGAATCTTGAAAGATATAATACATATGGAAAAGGAGCCAACTCCTATTTTTGTGAAACAACTCAACCATCACATTGCCAAATAATTATTTGTTTCACAGGAGAAGAAATCATATTGAGACTCACTTTCACTTCATTTGAGAGATTGTCAATAATGGTGATATTTCTCTTCAATTATGTGGATCAACAAATCACCTAGCAAGCATATTTACAAATCCATTAGGAAAAATTGTTTTTGAATTTCAAAGACAACACTTGGGCATTGATGTGATGATTAATGTGACAACTGAGATTAAGGGGGAGTGTTAGAATTAATCGCCCTGTTGAATTTTCTACCAATACATCTGGTTAATTTGAGTTAGACTTCAATTAGTTCTTTAGTTAAGTTATTTTTTTTTAGGATATTTAGAGGTCCATTGAGATATTTTTTCAATTTTGAATCTCTTTGTAATCTATATTAACAAATTAATATTGAAAAGGGTATGAGGAAACCCAAAACTTTTCCCACATCATTGTTTGATTTGATTTTTTCTCTCTACCTATGAGTTTGACATATTTCAATATCATTTTTGTTTTTTCAACGAAACTAATCCATTGATGCTTCAAGAAAAATAATACCTCAACCCTCGTCATGCTTCCCTAGGTCAGTGACACTTAACTCCACAATGGGGTTGGACTTTAAAGAACTTTGCAAGAGCTTTACAAATTAATTTGTATGACCTAGTTTCATAATCTATGAATTTCCTACATGTGCAAAGTAATATTCCGAGTAAGGGATTGTTATAAATTTGGACATATCCTCCATCCCTTAAACACTATAATTAGTGAACATTTCTTCCTCGTAAGCTATCACAAAAAAATCAAGCCGACTTGCCTAGTCATTGGAAAAGGATTGGACATCATCTGCAACAGTTTAGCAAGGCATGGATGCACTACAATAAATAATAATTTATCCCACATGTAGTTTTCCACTCCCTAATATTAATGCTTAGTAGTCGCTCAAATTGTAACAAATTGATCAAAAAATAGGTCAAGAATTTGTATTCTGGATGGTTATTTTTCTGCTCATGTTTGATGGAAAATGAGGTCATATAAATTACCTTCTTGAGGTTATACATTTTGTTATGTATCAATGATCATATGACCATAATTTCACTTCATCTATGTGCTTTTAGTTGAGTCATGATTGTTTACCTTGTTATGTGCAATGACTGTAAATCCAGTCATTGGGAAATTTCGATAGCGTGAATGAACAACAAACCTAGAATCCAAAGGATCCTCTAAATAAGACAATGTTAGGATCTCATTAACATATGATATAGGAGTGTAATCATTATGGAGAGGATGATATATCCATATGTTATCACCTTCCAATGCATCTGAAATACATGGAACAATCACGTTCTCACTTTTATCATTTCCATCACACATATCATAAACATGAGTTCCATACAAACAATAGGATTTGTGAACCTTCTATTCATGTTGCAATTCAATTGTTTTATCATTCATAGAGTCAAGGGTATAAAGAAATCCTTCTCTATAATTAGTAGGAAATCAAAATCCCATCTCATTGGAAACCCTAACTTTTCAATAATGATAAAGAGTGGTTTCATGTACATCCTAGGGATCCTTATATCTGTAATGTGATTTGTCTCTACCCTTTTGTTGTCAATCCTTGCATAGAAAGTAGGTTATCTATTATTCATACTAATTCTTGGATCCCACCTATAGGTGTAGGAAGCCTATTAATCACCTTTATCACAATCATCATCTGAGGTATTAAATAATAAATTTGAAATTGGTATAGGGGCTCCATGGTTTTTTATGACTCTACCTACCTGATGTGAGGTGATTTGAGCAGCAGATTGGAACATTGGACGATGAAATAATTTTTTGATAGCTACATATTTATGTCCCATTTCAACATAATTATCATAAACAAGAAGTACATTGAATAGTATAATATAAGTCCTATGATTTATTTTCAATAAATTGAGTGGAAAATATGAATTGAGGGCTCTATTATACTCAAATTATACCAGGGAAGGATGATCAAAACATTCTTCTTTAATCTCATAAAATTATTCAATATTCATTTCCTCAATGTTGTCACCAATAAGGTTATAATATGAATTTATGGATTCATGAAAGTATAGCGTAAAGGTCCTGTCACTATATTTTTAATTGTGGAATGTAAATCTAGGATGATGTTAACATCTCCAGGTTATATTGTGATCACATGTATAACAATTTTCCAACATTTTCGATTTTCATTAGGGTATTTTTCATCTAAATATTCTTATAACGAAATATGGTGATAGGAATGTGGCTCATACCCTTTAACTCCATTAGATTAATATATTGGACTAGATAGATATGCATCATCACACAATTGTTCCCTCATTGGCTAGCTTGCCATACTTATTCTCAACAACAACAAATAGTGAATTTATTACATCACATTTTTCAGCTAGATTGATAGGTGAGGGATATAAGGGATTCATTTGGTTCTCTATAAAAAACCATCAATCCTTATTCTTCCTTCAATACAAAGTTTAAGTAAAAAAAAAAAACTACCATAGAAGTGTTGAAGACAATTGTCACAACCATGAAATATGGAAAACATCTTGATGGAACCAAAAATTCAAGACACGCCCCTTTGACAAATTTTGTCAAACCATTCTACTAAAATTTCTCTTAACATACATTAAGACAACTTCATCATAACATATTCATGAATAATATTTAGGTATTCTATAAAATCCATCAGGTCCCGAACATGTTGAGAAATCTTATGAGGTTGTACATTGAAAATTGGAATTTAATAAAGAAATTGCAAGGGAGGGGGCTTGTTTGGATACCCCAAAATTTATAATTCCAAAGGTCCACATATAAAATTCAGATTTTATCTGTGATCTTCAATATGATAAATCAAAATATGAAAATACAATGCATACCTTGCACCAATTTCAAAGGTGGAGTCGCTAATATTTTCTTCAAGAGCCTTCAAATTCATGAATGTGCACGCCTCTGTACATAAAAATTCCTTCAAAATATATAAGGAACAATGGATTTGTCCCTTCATTTATTCATTATATGAGAAGGATATATTCAATACAACACTCTCACAAGTGTTTCATGAAGCTTGGTCTTTAAAAAAATTCAGAGAATGGACTTGATCCTCGATAATGGTGCTTAAATGTTACCACCCAAACTGTACTTAATGATAAAATCCCTAATCCAAAAGGTACAAATGAAGATAAAAATATTAGGATAGTCATGACCATATCCTCAACAACCTATAATATTCACTTTATGCCAACTCTCCTCCAACTCAAGGGGAGTATCCCTAGTAGAATTGTTAAAGCTAGGTAATGAATCGCAAGGTGAAGTGAGAGTAGATTTAGTAACCCAATGTTTTAGGGTTTTTAGGGTTTTAAAATAGGTTATGGAAGGAAGTAGAAATTAGTTTCAAACCCAACAACATCAATGGAGTCAATGTGAATGAAATAATATTACAGATTCAATAAGAAACCCCTCTTAAAAATAAGTCTTTTTCATTCAAATATCAGAAATAAGAGATTAGAACCTAGAGGAAGAATAATATCTCATCCAGTGGATATTAATGATGAAGACCTAGACCATACAATAAGTGGTCCTAAACAGAGTAACCTTCACTAACAATATCAATTATGGCCTAATAAACTTACTCAATAATTCTTGTCAAGGTTCCAAGATGGACATACAAAGAAAGAAACCAAATAATTAACAAACAAACAAATAAATAAGGAAAAGAATTACCCTAAAACATTTTCCGTCCAATCATAGAAAAATCCATTAAATGGATGAATATAGTTATATTGTGGAATAATTGAGTGTTTCACCATAAATTTTTACACTCTTAATTTTTTTGACCAATTCATTGTGAACCATGAACTTCCTCGAGATAAGTGAATATTCCTTGGGAACTGTGAATTTCCTCAGAAACTATGAAGATTCCAAAAAATTAAGATGAAACCAATAGAGAAAAGGAACCACACATCCTCAAATAACACATCATTGATCAAGAAATATGTCATCAAACCCTATATCTCATCATAATCCATGAAACAAATGAATGCCCCAAATATCTAAGGCTCTTAGTGATGAAAATCACTGGGGTAGTAAGAAATTCACTAATATTTCTCATATGAAAAGTAAGGCGTAACATTCCCTAAACACTAGTTCGTAGGATCTATCTTCATCAACACACATACAACCACAACACATGTTGAACTTGTGCTTATACTGGTAGGGGTGGTGAATCTGTATAAGATACTTTTTACTTTATTTAACCATTCATTAATCATTCCTTAGCTAAGAAACAATAATCACATATAAACTTAAATCATAATGCACAAAGTTTAACATGGAAAACCAACAGGTAAAAAACCATAAAATTATCTTTATAATTGTCTATAGGAACCAACCTATTTTTACAAAGATTGTAGGCACCACCCTATTGGATGTACTAATATCCTTAGTTGAGAACCAACTTAGCAAGATCTAGGCACCAACCTACTGGAAACACCAATATCCTCAACAAAGTACAAACTTAGCAACACTTGTAGGCACCAACCTACTGTAACAATATTTGCAAGAACCAAACTACTAGAGACACCAATACCCTCACCTGAGCACCAACTCAACAAGATATGTGTAGAAACCAATCCAAGATCCACATACAAACAATACTTATGACTTCAATTTCATGCTTCATTCCATAGAAAATCCTTCAAACTTTAGTCACATGTAGAATTCATTCCCTATAAAACCTCATATCATCATTCCCATAATGTAGTCGTTGACAACAACATTTACTAACGACAACATTCACTAATGACAACATTCATTGATGACAACATCCACTGGTGTAAACTTACACTCATGGTAACAACAAAACCTAAAAATAGTGCACCCAAAAACATCAGATACCTCTAGTCCTTCATAGTGCACCTTCAGAACAAGAAAGACCTCAAAAAAATCCCTTAGAATTCTCTTGCACACCTTTAGATCCCATAAAGACACCCAACACCTTTAGCACACCTCAGATCACTTATATGAACCATAGAATTTATCTATTTCTTATTTTCACTACAAATGTGCACATATGTCTTGTATTTATAGTAATTATGTCCCCACTTTCAGGGTCAACATATAAGGATTGGCTGAGTCGACCTCAATTTTCTAGTCATGTTGTCAAACGAAAAAATTCATATCTCCTCATTCCTAGGGAGTTAGAGGGAGTGCCATATACCGTTGAAAATATATCAGAATAATATTTCTAAAAATGTAACTTTTTCTCCCATTTGATTTAGGTACGTAGGGTATTAATTCCTTCAAATATAGGGTATACAAACTGATCATAAAAAATACAAAATTAATACTTTCAACAATCTCCATATTGCAATATTTATCTTAGAAATATGTAGGATTGTAACATTTATCTTGGATATATGTAGGCTCCCCCTTTATTTGATATCAATGACAAAAATATTTCCAAAAATATCCCCCTTTTTCATTGATGGAAACCCTTAGTCATTTATGTAATACTCCCCCTGTATGCAACTCTCCTTATGTATGCAATTATTCCTCTGTCTCCAACTTCTCCCCGTTTGACATAAGAGGAAAAAGGATGTTCCACCTAGCCTTATGATTCCCTTTCATAAAAATATGAAAGAGACATCACTCCCATGCAATATTTGATCCGGAATATATTTGCAGAATGAAATGAATACATATTATTATCAAAATATGCTTAACACAGAATAACAGATATACATAAAAACCAGTTTCCATTCAATAAGGAAATAAGTTGAAACTATAAAATGCAGCGAAAACAATCTTGCTAGAATGGAGGTGGCTTATATTTGAGAAGATATGTGACGGTTGCGCTCATTCGCAATAAGATTATTACAATGAGTTTCTGAAGGCATTTTTACAATCAACGGGAATTTCAAAAACCATAGACAGCCAAAAACCCTAACCCTAGGAGATGAAGCACCAAAAGTCATGTGGGCCCCGTTTGGGTAAGTTAGTACATCAAGTTACCGAGGTCATAACATTTGGATACGATCTCCGTTTTAGGCGCACGATAGCCCGTTGGAAAGGTCTATCTGAGGAATACACATTTGGATGCTATTTATCTAATTGTGACGAATCCTAAAAAATGTTGTTTAGGGCCTCAAAACAACCCCGCAAGTTAGGGACCCAATAACTAGGGAAAAAATTGCCAAACTGGACAACTTCCAAAATGAGCTAGTTGGAATAGGTGGGAGGCCAATGACATCCATCTGGATCAACATTTTTCTCCTTTTACTTTATTTAGTATGTATACATATCTTGATTTTATGTTTGCATTCGCCACTAATCTTCCCGAAGTTTCTTTCCTTATATCACACCCTTTAGAATGAAATGTGACGTTTAATATTGATCAAACATTCAGATGAAGGTTAAAATATTATTCTTTAACCCTTAAACATAAAAGACATTTTGTGTATTACTCTTTCCATTATCAATACTAATAGTACCTTTTCCAACTATCCTTGCAGAAACCTTATCTCAAAAAATAACACTGCCTCCTTTTTCTTCCTTCAAGGCGAGAAACTTGGTCCAATCCCCTTTCATGTATTTTTAACATCCACTGTCAATGTACCATTGGTTTCGTTAATTTTGAGCATAAAGTGCAAGTCCACATTCTTCCTTCTATGGTTCTTCTTTCTTCCTTTTCCACACCCTGGTCTATTCTTCTCTTGCTTAATAAGAGAATATTCTTCCTTGTTTTGTTAAGGAGATGTTATTATGTTTCTATAGTCACATGCCATGTTCCCATAGTTATTGCACTCATAACATTTGATATCAAGTAGAGGTGAAAATGAATTGTAGTTTATTTTAGAAAACCCATGCGAACTTCTGGTTTGTTTTCTCACATAATCATCCTTTGAGGTTTTGTAAGAACCTTTATTTCTATCTCTCACGCGATAACTTATTTCATAATCTCTACGGTCTATTTATTTATGACAAAAATTGTTGCAAGAAAAACAATAGCCAAGAAAGAGATTTTGGTACTGATTTGTGAAAGGTTTTCATGGTGGAACAACTCTTCTAAACTCATTCTTGTTGTTCTTGTGAAAATAATCAGGTTTCTTTGCACCATCATTTCCTTTCCTACTATTTCTTTCACTGTTGGTGGAGCCTTTAAGAATATTAGCATAGCTTTTACGATTTTTTTCATTTTCATTTTCTGATGGATTTGTGTATTTAATACTTGCATCTCCCTTGGTATTATTTTGTTTATATTTGTATCTCATACCTATATTCATGAATGGTCACCTTTAGAAACTAAGAAAATTATCTAAGATTTCAATACTCTTTCCAAAATTTATTCCACCTGAATCACATTCCAATTGATAACATGATTAGCATCAGGTACATATTTCTTAAGCAGTGAAACATGAAACACATTATGTACAATCATAGATGCAGGTAATGCAAGCATGTATGCAACTGGTCCAATCCTTTCCAGGATCTCAAATGGCCCACAAAATCTTGCTGCCAACTTGGTGCAACTTCCCAGCTTTAGGGAACTCCTGTTAGTTTTCACTTTCAGGAAAACATGGTCACCCACTTTGAATTCTCTATGGTTTCTGTTACTATCAACGTAACTTTTCTGCCTGTCCTAGGCAGCTTTTAGATTCTGTTTAATTCTTATCATTTGGTCTTCCATCTCTTTGAGCAGCTCAGGTCCAACTACTACTCTGTCAGCTGGATTATCCCAGCTCACTAGAGTGTTTCACTTTCTTCCATAAAGTGCTTCGAATGGGCTCATCTTCAACGATGCATGATACCCATTATTGTAGATGAATTCTACCAAATGCAGGTAGTCTTCCCACCTTGATGGTTTATCCATCACATACATTCTCAGTATGTCTTCTATTACCTTTTTCACCCTCTCTGTCTGACCATCAGACTCAGGATGATACGTTGTACTAAAGTTCAGATTCGTCTCGAATCCTTTGAACAGTCCTTTCTAGAAATTTTGAAGTGAATTTTGGGTCCCTATCAGACACAATTGTCTTAGGAATTCCATGCAAGCGTGCCACTTATTTTAAGAAGATATCAGCAACATCTGCTTCCCTGTGAGTGGTTTTCAGTGGAATGAAATGGGCATCTTTTGTAAGCTTGTCCACCACCACCAAGATTGAATCATGTTGCTTTCTTGTTCTGGGCAATCTTGTGATAAAATCCATTGTCGCCACATCCCATTTCCATTCAGGAATGGGTAAAGGCTGCATCAACCTTGTTGGGTGCCTATGCTCAGCCTTAACCTTATGGCACTCCATACATTTGGCGATGTATTCAGTGATTTCCTTCTTCAGGCCCGACCAAAAATAATGGCTTTTGACTGCTGCCATAGTCTTTTGATATCCAGGATGTCCAGCATAAGCCACGTTATGCATCTCCTTTAGAATTGCCAGCTTCAATTCTCGGACATTAGGTACATACACTGTATTTTTATATAGAATTAAACCATCAGTTCCCAAGGTGTAACTTTCCTTGGTCTGTGGTATATCACACTGCTGTAGCTTTGCTACAAGACCTCTGTACTGCAAATCAACATTTGCAGCTTCCAAAATTCCGAGTTTAATATCAGTCCTGTACATGCTAATGGTTGTAGTATGTGATTCGTGCACTTTTCTTCTGAGTGCATCAACCACCTTATTTTCTTTTCCTTTCATATGCTTGATATCAAATTCATATTCACACAGAAACTCCAGCCATCTGGTTTTCCTAGCATTTAATGTCGACTGATCAAATAAATACTTCATACCGTTATGGTCTGTTCTCTACTTGAATCTCTTTCCCCTGAGGTAATGTCTCCATTTCCTCAAGGCATGGACGATTGCTGCCAACTCTAAATCGTGAGTGGCATAATTCCTCTCATGCTCCTTCAACTTTTGGGACTCATAAAAAATTACAAATCCCTCTTGACTGAGAACTCCTCCCAGTCCCTCCTTACACGCATCTGTGCACACTACGTATTCCTTGTTTGGATCTGAAATCTTCAGGATTGGAGCACTAGTTAGCAGTTGCTTCAATCGCTGGAAGTTGCTTTCACATTCTTCAGTCCACTGGAACTTCTTCTCCTTTCTTTGCAAGGAAGTGATAGAATGAGCTATCTTTGAAAATCTGGCCATAAACCTTCTGTAGTAGCCTGCCAGACCCATAAAGATCTAACTTCTGCCACATTCCTTGTCACTGACCATTCTCAGATGGCCTCAACCTTTTCAGGATCCACAACGATCCCCTCTTCTGAAATGATATGTCCCAAGTAATGGATCTGCCTTTGATAAAATGAGCATTTTCTCAGCTTGGTGTACAGTTGGTGTTCTCTCAACACTTGCAGCACCATTCTTAGGTGTTTCTCATGTTCTTCCTCTGTCTTGGAATACACCAAGATGTCATTCAGGAAGACTATGACAAACTTGTCTAAATAGTCCCTGAATACACCATTCATTAAGCACATGAAAACGGCAGGTGCATTTGTCAGTCCAAACGACACCACTGTGAATTCATAATGACCGTACCTTGTTCTAAAGGCGGTCTTGCTATTGTCCTCATCATTTATTCTCACTTGGTGATATCTAGATCTGAGGTCTATTTTTGAAAATATTTTTGCATCCTTCAACTGATCAAAAAGATCATCGATTCTTGGCAGAGGGTACTTGTTCTTGACAGTTAACTTGTTCAACTGTCGGAAATCAATGCACAGCCTCAAAGTCCCATCTTTCTTCTTCACAAATAGGACTAGGACTCCCCAAGGTGACATGCTGGGGTGAATGTATCTCTTATTTAGTAGCTCTTCAAGCTGAAATTGAAAATCTTTCATCTCTAGTGTACTCATTCTATAAGGAGCCTTTGAAACTGGAGTTTCTCCAGGCATCAAATTTATACAAAAATCGATGTCCCTCTTCGGAGGTAGTCTAGGTACCTCCTAAAATACGTCCTTGAATTCTTTGAGTACCTCATGATCTTCTAGATTTGAGACTACATCTCGAGATGCTTCTCCCACCCGAGCTGCAAATAATTGACAGCCTTTCTGGTAACATTTCTTTAGCTGCATGGTTGAGATTTACCTAACATCCATGGCTTTGGGACTTCCGTGGACTATTACCTGATTTCCCTCTTCGTTTAGGCATGTAAATATCTTGTTACAACAATCCAGAAGGGCATGGTGTTGGTCCAACTAGTCCATCCCAATTAAGCAATCGTATGAGCCTAAAGGCAGAATGTTCAATTCAGCCTTAGTGCTCAATCCTTTCATGTCCACTGAACAAGATTCCACCAATTTAGTGACCTTCCTCTTGGTTCCTGTGGCCAACTTTACTAACCAAGACTTTTCATGTTTTCTTCTTGTTAAATGCAAACTTTCCACCACTCTAGGATCTATATAACTATGGCTAGCACTTGAATCAATTAAAATAACAAGTGGTCGGTTGTTGATCGTACCTTCCACTTCAATCATGTGTGATTGAAATTCTGCTTGTTTGTTGTCCAGGGCTGCGTAGATCCTCGGCATTCTACTGCCCATATCCTCCATTGTTTCAGCTTGTTGAACAGTATGGATAGTTCTTTCTTTATCTTTTCTGTGGGGGCAATCTTTGTACCTATGATTCCCTTTACAACCCCAACACTCCATAGGTGGTGGTTTTGGCATCTGCTCACTCCCTTCAACTTTCTTGGGCTCTTTAAAAGAAAACTATCCCCAAGGACTATTCTTGAAAAAGGGAGGCCTGTTTCCCTTCTGCCTCTATTCTTTCTTAAACCTCTTATGGTCATCCCAAGCCTTCCGAAAGGTAGGCTTTTCTCTTTGCTATTCGTATAAGCATTTCTCCCTTCTTATGGTTTTTTCCATGGTCTTAGGATCGTCATATTGAATCTTGTCACCAATGGAAGGTGGCAGTCCACTCAGATACCTCTGAATTTGGACAGCCTTATCTTTGATGAACGGAACATACTTCAGTAGTTCCAGAAAACTTTGTTCATACTCATCAATGGTTATGTTTCCCAACTTGACTTCGAAGAACTCCTTTATCTTTCTGTCATAGTATCTTTTGGTCAGGTATTTCTTCTCAAAATACCTCTTAAACTCCTTCCACGTGACCTCTTTCTCTATGATGTGTTGCACCTGCACCAACTGATCCCACCACATGGATGCTTTTCCTTTTAGCTGGTACATTGCAATTCTTCCTTCTACATGGGCAGAATAATTCTTCTATTGGAAGTATTTCTTCATACCCAGCAACCATGTTTTGACATCTTCTTCCTTCTTATGTTCACCATCGAACGTAGGCGGTTTAATCTTGTTGATTTCCCCTTTTAATTCATCCCTTCCAGATTTTTGGTGTTTTCTGGTAGGAGACGAGATCGAACTACTGTGTGTTTTCTTACCAGAATGCTTCTGGGAGAGATGGTAATGTCTGCTACGACTCCTCGATCTTCTTCTCCTCTCAGGGGTTTTGACACTTCTTGATCTGCTTGTGTCACTCTTTTTTTCCAATTTCTTTTCTATTCTTTCCAGGCTCTTCAACATTTTCAAGTTGAATTCACCCTGTCGATCCCTGACTTTTATGAGCTTTCGACTATCAGCTAGGCGAGCCTGGGCATATTTCTGCAATTTTTTCAATGAGTTTCATCATGCGTCCCTCTTTATCTATCTCTTTTCCATGCCCATTGGAGTTCGATCCTTCCACTTCCACATTGACATCCTTTCCTTCTCTTTCATCTTTTGTTTCGGAGGCAATCCACACCTTTTCCCACTCCATACTTGGCGTTGGTTAACTGGAGTCCTGAACCTCGTTGAACTCTGCACACACACTGTGCAATTCAATTCGAAGTTTGTCAGGCCATTAAAACTTTATGAACAATCCACAACATTTATACGCCAATATGAACAAGAACAAAAGACATTTCGATTCAAATAAGTTTTATGAGCTCTCATTCGGCTCTGCAAATTCCGAGACTTCGGAACTTCGGAATCTCGTTCCACGAAGATCCAACAGTTAAATCTTCGTAACCAAAGTCACCCTTTCACAACTCGCGATCTCGCGAGTTCGTGAGTCAAAGACCCTTGATTCATTTACTCCAAACACCGATGCCTAAGATGTGATACAGGTATGGCTCCCTTCTGTCAGCACCCTCTATGCATGACCAATGGCTAGGCTAAATGCTAGCTCCTTTGTCAGATACCCCCTACGGAAATTAAAACTTTTCGCCTCTTTTCTCCTTTTCTCAAGGAATAGAATTTGCTGAGTCACTACGGGACCTGATACAGACCCTTCCATCCCTTAAACAAACTCATCTGATCGACAGTTATGGCCACAAGCCTAACCAGTATAGCATCCTTTCACTCTTCGTGACTCGGCGTTACCAGAGTGTCAAGTTTTTCGACTCTGATAAACCCTGAAAGGAAATAGTTGACGTCCCTTTTTTCACTTTTCGCTACTCGCAACCTCGCAGGTTGAAGCGTCGAGATCTCATGCTCTTCTTCTCGAAAGTCCCGAGACACGAAAGTCAACAATGGTTTGACTTCCTTTTTTCTCTTATCGCAACTCGCAACCTCGCGAGTTGGGGCGTCGAGCCTTCGTGCTCCTATCTCGCGAACCTCCGAGACGCGAGAAGTCAACAGAATGTTGACTCCTTCCCAGGCAACGCGTGTCCACCTGTCGGCCATGCGAGCCCCACCTGATGGATGTGCCACGTGTTCTCACAAGCCTTGGCTCTCGGAACTTCGCAACTTCTACGGTCGAAAGTGGCCCCTTCCAACCTCCGAACCCCCGAACTCTCGATATACGATATCTCCACGGAGTTCTGATCCAACGGTCCTCCTGTTCCTGGGTTCAGTGGTTCAGATTTTCCTCCTCACGTTTCGCACTTCGCAATTTTGTGGGTTGAAGCACCCAACCCTTGTGCTCTCTTCTTATGAAACCCCGAGATGCAAGATCCTGAACTCGGACCTCTTCCGGAATGCACCAACCCTAACTGCCTTGCAACTCTACAAGATCCAACAGTTATCGATTGTTCGCCACTTCTATCTTGAAGTGTCTCTGCCGCCCATTTCTTCTCTCTTCTGTGCGCGTCTGGACGTACATTTTCAATGACCCAGATATATCTCGCTCTAGCTAATCTAACGGAAGTTGTAGCTCTTCCTTGAGCATGCACTTCTCTTTCTTCTCCTTGGATGATTTCTTAAGTATCAAAGGTCTATGCCTTTGCTTCTCCTCGGCGACCTTCATAGCTATGGATCTGTGCACCAAACGACACTATCCCTCCTGGGCTTCTCTACTCTGAAATCGTGAAAGATTTCCTCGACCTCTATGAATTCCTATAGGGTACGTGCATCTGACTAGGTTCTATCTTTTCTGAGCTTCGTCAACTATGAGGGACTTGGGAGCTTTGCGCTCTTTCTCCTGGGTTTGACTCTTAAAAGAGTCTTCAACGCATCTATTGCTCTCCTTCATCAAGTCTAGGACTTGTGCGGGTCTCGGTCTCTACTTGCTTTACAGGGAGCCTGTGCATAACTGCACTACCTCTCCTGAGCTATGCCTTGCCCAGTATGTCCGCTTCTCATAAGACCACCCAACTGGCCCATCTAGGCTCAGTGTCGAAACCTTGCTCTGATACCAAACTGTAACACCCCTTTCCCTCACTATTTTGTAGGTGTTACTACGCGGAATAACAACATTCTCACTCACAATTAATCACATGCATTTAAAACAAGTTATACACATTCTACGCAGGGTATTCATACAAATTACTGCCATAATCAACAATCAATACTATTTAATATTAATTCATATACACAGCGGAATTCATGATAACATAAGCAGCACAGTCATGCAAAACATGATTAAAGCATAAACAAGTAATTATCTTTGAAACGGTGGCAGTTTCACCAACCAAGTGCAGGCCTTCCATGAACCTCCTAGCCTTAGACCACACTGCTCATCAGCTCAGCAGTGGGTCACCCTCGAGCTGGGACTAAGCTCCACCTCCAAGGCAATGAATCCTAGGATAGGCTGAGGTTACAGGGAATACACTCAATCACAAGGAAGGAATTCTCTCACAGGAACCTCTCACGCTCATTGCCCACAAACCCTCATTCCCCACATGCATGTTCCACCCCAGGAGTATACACCTTCTCTGTCACCTGGACAGTCCTTCGGCTGCTAACCTCCCTTGCCTTGGGTTACAGCAACAGGCCGGGCCGGAAGTCTCCGGGCTCTATCGTAGCTACAAGGTTCCTTCCAGGAGTTTTCTCCTTCCTCTATACACTCTCTCTCCTGGAGAGAGTGTTTCTCCACTGGCCAACAAGCCACTAGCAATCCAGCACTGTGTGGCCGCAACAATCCACAGGAAACAAACATAGGCTTCCTCAAACTGGTTCAGCGCTAGCAAATCAATCTTAAGGTCACGACTTCAGAACAGAGATCTTACGCACAGGCTCGTTCTTGGGCAATGGATGCACACGGATTCTCCAGACACAACATGGGATTTTCTAGTTCAAAACAGAGGTGAACCGTCTCTTTTAGAATCGGTCACAGTCTTCTAGTTCAGTACAGAGGTATACACGGGTTTTCTTAGAGCCAGACATAGGATTTTCGGCTCACAGGGAAGCACGAAGGTTCTCTGCAGAACTCAATCAGTCATACTGCTCAGAGCCTGTACCTTCTCAGGTAGTCTGATCGAATGGGATAAGGGAATCCCCCTCATGGTCCACCCTGGTCATTTTATTCACATGCACCAGGGTCAACACTTGTCGCTCTGGAGACTGCATGCGTTCCACCAGCATGCATCACATTCCCTTGGTCAGGAACTTAGGATAAAATATAAATGGCACATGTTCTTTTGGAATAATAATAAAATATTATTCCTAGGCTTAAGCCCCCTAGGATAAACACTTAGCCTCTTTTCCCACCTTCCAGCCCCTAATCCCTTGCCTTCTTTGTGGAAGCTCAGTCCCCCTTCACTCATTCATCGTGGTCGACCTGCACCTGGTGGTGTTTACAATTTTATTAATGTGCTACATACATACAAGTACAAAATCAGGCCCTTGGCCTCCAACCCTTAGGCTCTCTGGCCTAACAATCACATAATCCCACCGACTTATACAAACTTGGCTCACCAACCTATAACACATATTTACAATTCATTTCATACAACATATTTACAACTGGGCTTGGCCTTGGGGACATTACACTATGAGTATCCATTTTTTTTTTGTCGAGGATGGAGGATTTATTTCCGCTATAAAATCCAAACCCCATTGCATGAAATGTGCTTCAACTGAGATCCGTTTTAGTGGCATGGGTTGCAACTTCCTTCTTCCATCGAAAATATGACACTCGTGGCAACTCAAAACTTATTTGTATGCGTCTGCGAAGATTGTAGGCCAATAGTAACATGCTCTTAGGATTTTGTGTGCAGTGGTTTTCCAGTAGTGGTGTCATCTGTAGTCTCCTTTGTGAAATTATTCTATAGCTTGTTTCGCTTCATTCTCCAACAAACAACTCAACAATATCCCTCAAGGATCTTTCCAATACAATGAGTTATCCAAGACACAGAACCTGACCACTTTAAGCATTGAGAATCTGGCCTTGGTCTTACTTAAATCAGGAGGGTCCTATAGATTCCTCAACACATAGACGATGTCTGTATACCACAATGAATCGATTAACTTCTGAGACATCCACACGGTTTCTTCTTCCTGGGGGCTCTCCGACAGATCAATGATGAATTTTATCCCCAAAGCATCACAGTCCGACTGCACCATCAAATTTGCGAGGCCCTGACCCTTAATCATATTTGTGGGCTTGATTTCGAGGTCATATTCCAACATATCCGCTATATCCTTACCTCTTCTTCCCTTAGGGTCGGGCTGAGTCACGATATCCTTGACTGAGTTACTGGGTACATAATCAATAACATGGGAATATAATATGTATGTTCTGAACTCCTTTAGTGCCTTTACTAAGGGGTATGATTTTTTTTCCATAATGTCGTATCTTAGTGGAGAATCCCTGAGCATCCTATTGAAATAGGCTATAGGCTTCTCAAAGTTTTGATCGTCTTTCTGTAACAACATGTCGGCTATAGTATGCTCCAAAGAGAACGAAAACAAGATGACGTCTTTCGTGAAGTTTGGGCTAGCCAACATGGGGGATTTAGTCAATGCTACCTTGATATCTTCAAATAATTTCCTGGACTCTGGGTTCGACTTGATCTCGCTCCCCTTTCTGAGCATGCAGGTGATATTTTTTATAATTGTTGCCAAGTTTGGGATGAATCTTCTCAAGAAATTTACCTTTCCTAGGAAGGATTGCACTTCCTTCTTACTGTGCGAAATGCCAATTTTTAGGATTCCTTCGACCCTACTGGGATCTATCTTAATTCCCTCCTTCGAGATGATGTTCCCCAACAACTTCCCTTCTTGGATTCTGAAATGTGACTTTTTCAGATTTAATGATATGCCAAATTTCCTGCACTTATGGAAAAATTTCTTAAGGTGCTCGAGGTGTTGTTCGTCGGAATCAGAGTATATTGTGATGTCATCCATATAGATCACAATAAACTTGTCCTTTTCTTCAAAAAATGCTATGTCAATTTCCCTCTGGAAGGTAACTCCGACATTCATCAGGCCGAAAGGCATCTTGGCATACATGAATGCCCCCCATGGTGTCGTAAAGGTCATCTTTTCCCTGTCATCCGGGTGTACCATGATTTGATTATAACCCGAAAAACCATCCAGCATGGACATCATCTGGGTCCCCACCACCTTTTGTAGGATATAGTCAGTTTTAAGGAGAGTGTAGTGATCCTTGAGGGACACTTTGTTTGTGTTTCGAAAGTCCACACGCAATATTATTTCGTCGCTCTTCTTTCTTACAGGTACCAAATTGGCCACCCATTTTGAAAACCTTAAAGAAACGATAATCTTGGCTTTGAAGAGTTTCTTTACCACCTTTTGTATCAGCAACAATAGTAGGGGATTTATCCATCTCAAATTCTATTTTAAAGGCCTCTGGTATTCTTTGAGAGGGATGACATGATGAATCACTTTAGTGTCATACACCTGTAAGTCATCATAGCTCCAAGAGAAAACATTAGGGAATTTCTTCATGAGATTGATGTAGTCTTGTTTGACCTCTGGACTGAGCATTTTCGACAATTTGATTATTTTTGGGTTTTCCTAAGTCCCAATATTGCAGTCTTCAACATCCTCGTTGTTCACAGCGATCTTAGGATTTCTAGCCACGTCATTCTCATCAAAAATCTTTTCCAATGGCACTAAACCCTTTGGGATGACATTATTTTTCAGTTGTACTATGTCCCTCCCCTCTATCTAGTTCTGGAAAGGGTCATCATTACTGCATGCATCCACACTTCCATCTTCATCGCAACAAATTTCGTCATCAATGTTTACATTAGCGAACTAGCCGCTCATTTGGAGAAATCTCTCCACTTGTTTGTCATCCTCAAACACCTACCAATATTTGATATTATCAGGAATTTTCGGTCTGTGTTTGACTTCAATATCGTATTTTCTGTTAGGGAAGATGGTAATTTTGAAAACTGAGGCCGAGGTGGCCAATGTGTCAACGATATGATTTTTCTCGCTTAGGATAACTGACAAATTATACTCTGAGAAATTCTCGAGGAGGTCCAACACCAAGTTTTTGTATGCTCTCAGCCTGGGGTGTTTTGCCTGATATATGCCTTTCACCTGGTTTATAATCAGCTCAAAGTCTCTATGTACTGTTATCTTCATCGGGCCTAATTCTTTTAAAACCTTAAGTCCCAAAATCAGTGACTCATACTCGGCAATGTTGTTTGTACAGTCAAATGTGAGTTTGTAAAAGCAGAGTTTGGAGCCCAGTTTGGGGGGATTTACCCATACGTCATCCCTTGCCCCTTCTTTGTTGATAGTGCCATTGAAACTCATTTTCCATATCTCATTCTCTGTGTGGTTTCTTGGATCAATGCACTCTGCTACTTTTTGCACGACTTTATCATGGATGGTCATAACGACTGTCTCTTCTTCCTCTTCAAAACTAAGGTCATTGTAGAATATGGAGGAACTGACCTCAGTGTCGAATGAGTAGATAGGATGGTTATTCAACTACGTCTTACTTATTACCATGTATTTCAACAACAATTCTCTATATAACCTTCTATCCTAGACAAAGATACGAATGGTGGCATATGACATGTCCATTTGCAGAGTCCCATTTAACTTCGCATCCAACGACCTAGATAGCATCATGCCAAACTTAGGGGGTATGTCTTCCACGACCACATCCATAACCATGTTCTTCGAAGGAATTTGGGCCAGTGACATGACCATGTCTTTGATGAGACCCAAGCACTTGACTTTCCTCGAATCATAAGAAAAAAGGTCCTTATAGGGCCTAGTGATGTCCAAACCCAAGTCGTCCATGATTATCTTTGGCATGAGGTTGTGTGACGTGCCAGAGTCCAGCATGGCATTATGTAGGGTCATTTCATGGACTTTAATACTGACATAGAATGGGGGAACATCCCCATTATAGTTTGTCTCCTCTACGTGCGGACCAAACAAAATGGCAGGGTGATCGTCTTGGACATTCAAAGTGTCGGGAGTTTGTCCAATTTTAATCATTTTAATAATTTGTTGTCGATATTCACCCTTTAGGATAATTTCGTTAAAAGGGACAAAGATTTTTATCTTGGCCATTTCATGCTCAAATTTAAAGGGGGGATAGACCTTCTCTACCTCTTTTCCACACACTTCTCGACTTGTTTCCAGTGCTTTCCTCGGGGCCTCCTTTTTTGACTTTTCTTTTTCAATTGCATCCTTGGTCAGGTTGTCTGGCTTCGGTCGGCTTGTGGAAGGGGTGTCTTCTAGAGGTTTTATTATGTAATTTGTCTGATGAGGTTCGGTAGGTGCCTCCTTTCTCCAGAGGTTATATTTCTTCTGAAGCTGCATGATGGCATTCTGATAACCTTTCCTGAACTCTTCTTTTTCCTAGGACAACGTATCATCCGTCTCAAGCATCATATCATCATTTTCACTCATATACTGATCATGTTCTCCCTTCATAAAAAACACGCGTGGATTCTTATCATTACAAAAATTCATTTGGTCCTCAAACATATGATCAAAATCATCATCCGTGTAATTGTTTTGTAATGGAGGACTGGTCTATTGGTCTCCCTGTTCTCTCTACTCCCTCTCTCCGATCTGAGGGACTTGACCCCTTCTGAGTTTTTGATTCCTGGACTGGGGGTCATGTTGTTCTCGAGAAATGATTCTATTTACCACATACATTATTTCCATTAATTTATCCATGGTATTCATCATTAAGTCGAATCTGTCGTCCTCAGACCTTGATGTCGATGGTTGCACATCCCCTTGGGGTTTCTTATCACCCCTATTGAATTTATGTTTGATATTCCCTGATGCCATCATGTTTACCTCGAATCTGATTGCGTCGCTCATCATTGCAACTAGATTTTCTAATCTTCTTTCTCTCAACAACAAGGAAAAATCGTTGTCGAATGAGTCGACGTATCACAATTGTGTAGCCCCAGGGGGTGGCTGGAATTCTAGGAATTGATTTATAAACCCTCATGAAACGAGATGAGAATTCCTAAACTGTCTCCTCCGACACCCTCTTCATATATTGTACTGCGTCAACAACTGTAAGGGGTTCTTCTTGTCTCCCCATCTAATAATGAAAGGCATTTCGAATGCGACGAAGTCTTGAATGCTTACTGTCGGGAGGGATTTGAACCATTTCCTCACCTCCCCCGAAAGGCTTTATGAAAAAAACCTCATTTTCATATTTACATAGTCCACCTTCTCTTGGTCAATGAAATCGTTGAACCAATCCAGATGCCTCTAGGCTAAAACGTTCCCTTCAACATTGTAGAGCTTATTTCTCTGGTTGTAATTCTGAGGAAAATCATGTAGTTGGGCTGGCAGAACGAGGGGGGAAAATATGGTGGCCATGGATCTAAGAGGTTTAGGGATTTGGGGGATGTTATTAGGTATCAAATCTTGAAACCTCTTCTGGTCGAAGACTATGTCATCCAAACTGGTGTCTGACATAGACCTGAACAGGGTTTGCTCAAACAGGGCGTCAAAATCGAGGTTGTCGATGCTCTGTGCGCCGTCTTTGGGTAAGAATAGGATTCTTTCCAGGTAATAGAATGGGTCCGACGCTTTCTCTCTAGTCTTGTGCAAAATTTTATCGCGATCACACACAAGCTCTACAGGGTTTGGATAACGATTTTCTATGGTATAGATCATCCTCGGAGCCAGGGCTCCTGAATCATGCTACTTGGTGCTACTGGTATTTTTTACTGGAGTCGTCAGGGTAAAGGTTTCATCCAGTATAGATGTTTGTCCCTTTGTTACCCTCAGGGGTCAAACTACAACCTTAGTCATTTTCCTAGGGAAAATTTATCCAATTTCATCCTCGACAATGATGCCATAAATGTTAGCTCTCTGTAAACTTCATTCGATTGAGAAACGAATGAAAAAGGAAACCTACAAACCAAATTTGAGATCCAAAACTAGCTTTTCATACCTAGAGAGGGATCTCTCGGGAGACTTTGTCTTGGTACATGATATGGCTTTGAGCTATCAGCTAGATTTAACACCTTTGAATAATAAGTTCTGGTTAGATTTGTGCAAAAGAGTAATACCTTAGGCTATGGAGTTAGTTCGAGAAAACGATATAAACAAATGACTCAGTGATTGAACTTGAGAGGATAAAGGCTAAGTGAGTAACAATCTTCAGTGCAAAATCCTTGTGTGAGGCGGGGGGGGGGGGAAAACACATGAAGCAACTCAGAGCACCATTGAGGATGAATTCAGAGTTAACTTGGAGGAAAAAATGGTTTGTCTAAATGATGCAAATCCTAGGGCGTTGCCTAGCGAATCCCAAGTTTGAAATTACGTTCATATTCAGACATAAATAGATATGAATAAAGAATACAAGAAGTATGTACGCAAATAAAGGAAACAATACATACAACTACTACAATTATAATATTTTCATCAAAGCTTCGAGACTTTTACATTAAATTTTGATCGAGCTCAAACTATATTGAATGGTCACTGTCTACACTAGTTTTCCAACCAACCTAGCTTACATTGAAAATATAAAATATATAGGCGAGGGAGCCTCTTGGGATACCCTTATATCTAGCTATTATATTTATAATTTAGGAAACCGAATGCTCTACGCTAAATGACTCTTCACATGACGCCTTTCCAAAAATAGAAAACAACTACATCTGGTCACATCATGATTGTTTGTACTCTGCCACGGGGATTCGGTTATCAACAAGGTCTCGTCATGGGGAGAGTGATGTGTCAATTCCTTCCTTCGACAAGATATCTGAATGATCAAGTATTCTGTCAGACTCCCGACATCCACTATAACGACCTTGATTTCTGTCGTTCACTCATTTGCTGGGGTGCGTTCGTGGCAAGTGGTAGTTACCAAAATGAAAAAAACTTCTAAAGGATATGCCTCCTTCAAACTGTCAAGATTCGCGCTCTGTTTGATGATACAAGAATGAACTCGGTTAATCATGTTTTTTCTGTGCACTGGCAAGAGCTGCGTGAACTTTCTCCTCTGTCTCTTCACATTCCTTTCTTCTGACATCCTATGTGTTTCATGCATCTGCATGATTGTATCTTGTGCCTCTATGAGTTGTCTATTGAGCCATGTCACGTTTCCTTTGTGGCCTTGCGATGCTGACACTTCAAGGGTCTTTGTTTCCAACTGTCGTCTCAGTTCCCTATTTTCCTGGTAAAGCTCGATGATAGCAAGTTGTTCTTTCTTCAGCTGTTGGGACGATTATCGAACATCCGCGCCTTCAATATTTGTCCTTCTCATTTTGTTCCATATTTCTCATCTTGTACCTTCGACCGGTTCTAGACGTATGGTGTGAATAAGTAATTCTTTGGCAGTCGACCTCGTGCGTGGTTTGCTTGGGACCAGAGTTTCCCTAGCTTCCTTGTTTTTCTTTGGCCTGCCCCTTTTCTGAGGTATTTTTTGTTGGATGGACAGGGCTTCCAATGTCCCTTCTTTCTATGTAGCCTCTTCAAACACAACCTCCATGCGGTGTGATATTACACTTTCCGCACGCAGAGGGAAATCTTCTTTTGGATCCTTGGGGATGCCTGCTATGAGAAAAAAATAATCCCAGTCACTTCCCAACCATCTTAATTCCTCCAACACAAGTATTTTAATCAAAGAGACATGAGAGACTTTCCTTTTCGATTTATCCACTTCAGCCTGGGTGTTGCCCGCCATCTCTTGGAGGTCCTGGTGTAAGAAAAAGGGAAAATTTAATGTCCTCCTTCATGTGAAGTGCATCAACAATCTAATGTGGTGAGAATGTATCTTGTCGAATCTCCCTTCACAGGTGAAATATTTCCTGATTACTTCAAGCAGTTTCTGAAAAGGTTCCTCCAAATATCTACTCGGAACACCTGTCTCGATTCTCCCACCTAAACAATCTCGCTTGATGAAATTTTTGTAGGACTGCGTGTCCAAAGGCATGCCTTTCAACCACCTTTTTCCATGCAGAGGGATATTTGTTTCAGGCGACAGATTTTCCTCTGTCACCTAGAAAATTATGCTTGAGATCACTGCGCAGAATCCATCAAAACTAAATGGAAACTGCTCGGCTAGTCTCATATTGAATCCTTGAAATTTCCTTCAAAAATCCATGCACTTGAACTGTTCAAAGGATGTTCGGACCTCTGGATCTTCATTGATCAACGTAAAGTTTTGGGGCTTGGGTCCAACGTTTCTGCCACTTCTCTCACTCTTCCTTATGTTTTGGGAGGTTTCCATAGTGCAACGCGTATTTTTCCTGCATGCGATAGATATGGCACAGGACCAAGGTAGAAAACTTGATAAACCCAGGCTTGCAAGAAGAGCTACAAATAGTGCATAAACCCGATTGGTGAATGGGATGCGTGCATAAAATCTAGAATTTATAATAGAGCAGGCAGGAGGTGGAATCGTGCCAAAGAACATTGAATTCATGGTGACTGGATGTTTCAAAATGAACCGAATATCTTCCATAACACCCTTGCGTGTGTAAAGTTGTTGACGGGCGAAATTGACCATCCGTCAACTGGGAGAGTGGAACCGGTCCGAGGTTGTCTAAATAACCTGATCCATTTGGAATGGACCACCCTGACGAGTTTAACGGCTCCGTTGGCCGCTCTAAGGTCTCGTATGGAAACCAAAGAGAAATGATCTGAGCTAAGAAATCTAACTAATCTAAATAAACGAACTAAACTATAACTGAATACAAGAAACTAACTAAAGTAAAGGAAACTAGAAACTAATAAAACAAAAAAAGAAGAATTAAAACTAATAAAAGAAACTGAACTAATAAAGGAAACTAGAAACTAATAAAACAAACTAAACTAACTACACTATTCTAACTATAAACTACTAACTACTATATATACAAGATACTAACTATGATTATAATAACTCAAATCAACTACCTAATTATCAGCTGCAATATTTTTTATTTACAAATGTACACTATGGACAGCCTACAGATTTGATTAAAACCTGCAAAAATCATGTGTTTTCTCTGCCCTAAGACAACCAAGGATCTCTTTTTTATCTTTTATGTTTTATGAAAAGGAAATAAACAATACTGAAATTAAATGATCTAATCTATATTACTAAAATTAAACAATGTAATATAAATCTGACTAAACTATCATTTATATTAAACTACTTAACATAAACAGTAAACATCTAACTGATTGACCTGGAAACGCTCCAAGTATGCCCTGTGTATGATGACTTCTTAATCTGATTGGAGGAAGAAATTCACACCATTTAGTCCTTAAGCCTTTCGTAAACGATCAGCTATGCCGCTTCTTGAAGTGTTGTTACAGGACAAACAAGACATAAAAGAAATCATAATAGTTTTCAGATGATAAATCTCTGCAATAAGGGAAACCTATTATGCAGAAAACTTATATAACAATTCAACCTACGAAGAAGACAAAGATATCATTCATAAAATGAATCAAAAACTGTTATGTTCTTTATCTCTTTGGAAGCAACAAGATATGTATAGCAGTAAGAAATTATATCACTTGTATTTGATTTAGATAGAAAAGTAATACTAAACCATAAACAAAATGATATACAAAACTTGGGACAAAGTGTCGATATATTGAAAAGCAAAAGCTATGACCACACATCAATTCTGCTCCAGTTTGAATCAGAATTACATATCCTTGTTCTCCCACAACTGAAGATTATAGATTATTACAAAACCATACGTTTATATAGGTTTCTCACAAGGTAAAACATCCTTGTGAATAATAGCAAATTGTTTTACAAAATCTGGGGAAATATCCCAAAATCTCCTAAACTAAGGAAACAAAATGCAAGTAAAATCTGTAGATCATCTCCTAACTGCTCATGATATCTATTTCCAATTCGAATTTGCCTGCAATAGAACACCAAGATCAAATTAGAAGGATGTTTTATTAGAAAAACAATAAAAAAAATGACTTTACAGACTCAGCTACAGAATCATCTGATTCTGTAGCTGGTCAAAAATAGCTAACAGAACTAGATATAATCAAATAGAATCAAATCCAAAACTAATTACTAATGATTCAATTATTCTTTAAATTAAACCAAATAAAAAAGAATACAAATCGGGACAGAGTAAGAATACTCTGTTTTTCCAATTGACATAAAATCGAATCAAATCTCAACAAGACTGTTTCATAAATGCAATCAATGGTAAACCAAATCGTATGAAATACAGACAATCATTATTGATTTGCATATCATTCAATCCATAGTCAATATAGAAAACTGTCACGATTTCATGCATAACTGTATTCATAGAATCCAGCCATAGACTTCGCTCGCTGAGTTTCAAACAGTTCACAGGTATAGTCATAATTATCATTAACCAATTATAATCGTAACAGCAGATTGATATCATTCAATTAAAAGCACGATATGTAAATAGCATCCTTTGTAATCGGATGAAATCAAACTCCATGAATATCAACTCCAAAGTCTTCATGTTTGATCACCACACAGTCAACAGACAGAGGCGCGATAAAATCGATATGATTCATAAACTGGGCAATAATCAATACGAATCTTTACTGAGCTAATTATAGAAGTGAAATCGAAACTTTGAACAGAATCCAATTCAAACAATAATGAGAATAGAAAAATAGTTAACCCATTTATCAATCATTTTTATTCATAACTAATTCAAATCATACCATTGACTGTATTCGAAAATTGAAATACTAACAACAGTCTATTTTTAAAAATATAACAACTTATCTTATTAACAGAGCATCTAACTAAATTTGGACAATCATATCTATTCGATGATCCATTAAATTAAAACCAAATCCAATCGAATCTTAAACTATAACAAAAATGATTAATCAAAACCGAAATTATATACAGCGAAGCATGCTTATGTAACAGAGCAGGTGAAATATGTACACAGAGTGTAATATAAATGAACAAAAAATTATACCATCGCAGATGCTGAGACTATGTCAATTTTGAATTGACAATTGCTGTAGTAGACTCGACATTTTTGAACAGGATTGAACCCGTAGTTCGTTGCTTCTTGTCGTTGGGTTGTTCTTTTGCATTCTGACCAGTGAGCTTTTCCACTTGGTTTTCCAAATCGTGAATTTTGGATTGCAATTTTGGGACATCCAAGTAGTATCTCTCCAACCACAACCCGCACTGATCGCAAGGTGGAGCAACAGTTTGAACAGAAGGGGGTTTTGATGATTCCCTGAGGGTTTCATGGAGTGGTTCAATACCAGGAAAATTAGGGTTATCCCGCAGACAAGGAGGTAAGTTCTTGGCGAAATCATAAGGAGGTTTGCCACACAAGCCCTCTGAGTAAGGATACTCTTCGGCTAGAAAGCGTTCAATGTCTGAATCAGAGTCTTCGCTAACCACGATAGGCTCTGATTTGGAAGAGGGATTAGATTTATTCCTCGCCATGCGAGAGATCAACCTTGCATTTTTCTTGCCTCTAGTATTAGCACCAGTCTTTTTGGTTGTAGGCTTAACAACTTCGGTCTGTTTAGTCATAGTGATAGGCAAATTCGTAGGTGACTCGGGCTTAGGTTTGGGTAACAAAACACTATAAGGCACAGGGGTAGGTTTGTTCTCGGTCAACATGGGCTTATCCACTTGTGGAGGGTTAGACTCTTCAAAGCCATTGCGGCTGAGAAAATCATGCCAAGAATCACGACGTAACCCCAATTCATAAACCAAAATCATTTTAATCAACCCCAAATGGAAGAGGTTGGTGTTAGCCTGGCTACGCTTGTACCTTTTAGCCATTTTGAACAAACTTCGGTGCAGATAATGCGGCATACTTAGTTCGAAACCCATAAAAACCATTAATAAACGCAGGTGAAACAAGAAAATGAACCCGTACCTGCCTTCACAAGTAACGAATTGCTTGATAATCATCAGGAGATCATACCAGCGGGGTTTCAACATTTTTGCAGGTAAACCTCTGTCACATGAGTTCACTGTGCGAGATTGGAACAGTAATGTCCATGGGACATCATCTACCTTGCAACTTTTCGACCATTTTTGTCCCTTGACAGGCAGGCTGGTTGCCAAGCTGAGAAACTGTTCAGTGATTTCAAGCTGGACATCTCCAACTTTGGCTCGGTAGCCATCGAACGATAACGCAAATTTCCGGGCCACAGTGAAGTTATAACCATCGAATTTCCTTATGAAAGCGAGCCACCCGTGATTTTCCAGGTCGCTATATGCACCATCAAACGTCAACAGCGCTTGGAACCCGTTGGGCTCTGCCCTTACGACAGGAGCCATGGCTTCTATACATGGTAGGGTCTGAACTGAATGAAACAATGCACAGAGTCAAGAACGATAGGGTTTGACAGCCTCAACGCTCGAAGAGACTGGAATTAACTGCATGTGTGCGAAGGTGGTGGGATGACCACCGCCATGCATTGTATTAATGACTGCGTACAGTGCGGTTCCATCCAACATCATAATCGTTTAAACCAAATGTTATGGCCAACTAAATAGGTGTATCATCATATCGACGTGCCACTCATTTGAAGCAGAACCAACACCATATGTGATAATCATACGCTAAGTGTACATTTCAATCCAACACCATATCCAACATTAACCAACGATCCATCATATCAATCAATCGTTTTACACCAAGGTTAATTCAATCATGCCAATACATAGTTTGAAACTATTGATCGCTCAATGTAATATCAAATCACCAAACAATATACTAAGCATTGATTTATGAAATTGAAATCCAAAAGATTTAATCAAAGCGCTTTTGTGGAACTTAAACCATTGTTATTTCTCAAATTGACCTTATGAATTTACCAATGCATTCGTTGCACATTCAAATGTTTACATTTCAAAGTTTTTAGAACATTGTAACCAAAAATCTCATATAATCAATGAGTGAAGAGCCCATAGCCATAAAGATCAAAGCATATAAGACTAAAATCAATCACAACCTTTATAGGACCAAATGTAACCAGTTAATCTTCATGCTCAAAGGCTTAATAATCAAACAGATCCAAATGCGCAATCAAGGTAAGAGTATGCTAAAGGACACAAGTTTGAAAAATCTTTTGCAGTCATGTGATAAACCAATGGTCAAGTGTCTTTCGGAAAAATCAATAAAAGACGACGACAGTCCAAACGATGAAAGAGGTATTTTCACACTTTCAGTTGTGAAAATCGAATCGAAACCAAATTGTAATTGTCGCAAAAATGAAACAAATGTCTAGAAGCACAATGCGACGATGATTTGTCGTTGCTGAGACAAGGGGTGTAGGCAGCTTTTTTTAAGAGTAATTAAAAAAATGCATTGGCTGCCAACAAAAGTACAACTGATAAGAGTTGCAGGGCATATGTGATACGAACGCGCCATGATTTTTCATTCTTCCAACCCCCATAATGAGTTGATGACGGTCACTACACTTGCTGACGTGACTTGTATTAAAAACTTGCGTCGACGTGGGGCACACAAACACTCCTTTTTTGACAGGACCCAACTCTTTGGGAACAAACTCGTACCATTTACACATGTTTTGACTCTGACATCCCTTCTCGACTCCAAGGGCCAACCAACCACTTTTTGGCTTCGACCCTTTTGTTGTTCAGTGCCTGACTTCACATGCCTTGACACATAGGCCATGACTCGACTAAGACCGACCCTATTTGGATAAGAAAATGGTGGCGCTAACATGTTTTAAAGTGTGTGCATGTTATTAAGATAAAAAATGAACAAATCCCCACCTCAAAATCTCTAAAAATTTATCTTTCCTACATCTTTCCCAACATATTCTATGAAAACATATTGTTGCATACAATTGTTATGATTTTTGTGTCATTGGAAGGAAACTCTTAAAGAAATCCCTGTGAAACTATTTCAACATTTTTGCATGATTTTTGTTGCCAATACCTATTAAAATGGGGAACAAACCTATTTAATCAAGAAAAAGTTTTAGGAAATAAAATGATATTGAAAAGGTCAACGAAGGAAGATAAAATGAAAGGTTAAGTATGTAAAAATGTAGGCTTTCAGTAGAGGCCAATCTGAGTTCTTTCACAATATATGCCACTATTGTTTCTTCTCCATCACCAAAATAAAAGTATAAGATTTCAGTAAAGGCTAATCCAATTATGACCTCTAGTGAACCTCCAATTACTATTTCATCAATACAAGTTGTTATGGATGAGAAGGCGATGATAGATTTTCTTGGAGATAATCATGCTATGGATGAAATTAGAGAGGAAAGTGATGCACAACATTATAGTGAACAATTTCTTGTAGTGAAAACTCTTTTTCAATAGTTATACATTCTTGAAACTACCCATGTGCATGTCCACTCTCCTCCCATTTTTGACCCACATGTTATTGAAGGTGTAAGAACTCCTATGTTTGTAACTCCACAATAGACAGGTCAAGTGTGCAAGAAAATGAGTCCATTGTCCCTACCTGGAATGAGTAGTGTGCACCTAAGAACTCCTAAACACATGTAGTTGGATGAAATGAAAGTGTTCTAACATCACCTGAAGATAAGTTACCTAACTAAATTATTTGTTATTAACCATACAAAATTATCACGTAATATTTTGAACCAAAATATGATGTAGATAAATGTCAATTACTTTTGTCTTTGTTAAAATCTAGGTGATTGATTGTTGTTAGAAAAAATTAGGCATTAAACCAGTTAAAAGTTTAGAAACAAGTAACCATATTCTTATAAACATTGTAGATTCTTTTAAAAATTCTAGTAAGAAAATGTGTTTTGAATACCATAATGCAATCCGATGTGTATTGTCACAATAAATTATTAACAAGATTAGAAGAAAACATCATTTTCTCAAACAAACATATCATATCATTAAATGTAATATCAAAATCCTTTGAAAGTATTCTATTCTATGAGATATCCTTGACACATTAGACCAAACATATTTTGGGACTTAATCAATAGGCTACCTCATTTTGACATCAAGTAAATTGGAGTAGTTAAGGGACCACACTATAAGTCCTTCCTACATAATTTGAAAGAATAAAAGTGTGAAATTTAATTGAAATGACTAAAATCAATTCCATTCATGCTATATTAAAAAAATCATCAATGAATTATCTCACCTTGAATAACTCAAGGATAAATGGAGATTGGTTAGTAGACAGAGCACTCAGCTAGACACGTTTCTATTAGGAACAAATTATTATATGGTCGGTAGGTGTAGCCACAATGGTTGATACAAGGGGTTTTGGACTAGGGTGAGTTGGTGCACCCACAATGGAATAAACAATGGTGGCTATATTAGGGTGGGAAAGTGCGGCCATAGTGGATGCAACAATTAGCGCTAAGAATGACATATTGGAGCGTGGTGGATATGTGCAGCCAATGTGGATGGATGGAATGGAAAACATGGGGGTTTGGGTGGAAATAAACCCCCATTGGTTGTAGGATGGGATGAAATACACTTTGGGGATGGGAGGGGAATTGAATCCCAAGTGCATGGGAATGGTGAAAAAGGACCAGACTAGCCCTATAACCTGGGAAAAATCCTATTCCTATATGAGGGATGGGGAAATGGGATTATGGTGACTGAATGATGAATGAACCATTGTACATGATGCACAATTATAATATTTGTATTAGTACAAAAACATGAAATTCAACCAAAATAAGATAACAAATTTCACATCAAAACAATATCTAAATCGACACATGATTTATGGGAATGAGGAAATATATCCATCCTAATTGGATATGGTTCATCTCTTTCTGAAATGGAAACCTATAGAAACACTAGAATATTATAATTGATTTCTCATAAATAAATCAGACATTTACAAAACATCCAATTTATAAATCTTACTAAGTTAAATATTGCAGTGTAATTCATTTATCAAAGTTGTTTATTATGGTATACTTGAATTCCTATGTGTAACACCCCCTCTCTAAAACCTGAGTATATGTAATTAATCACTACTAGTGATTTCCATGCAATGGTATGTACATATTGTAAATGTATTATTGTGTAATTTTATATGTCAAAAACTAACTATGGGGTGAAGCCTTAAGTACTGGCCATGATACCACTAGAGGAATGACAGGAGGACCTATTAAACTAAACGACCTCAAGAATTATTCATATTATCTTCCTCAACCCTAATTTCAAGGGAAATCAATTAATGAGGAAGGATGGTAGTTAGAAAACAAACTACCCCAATTAAATCTAGGTATGGAAGATCAAATTAGGATAGCTAAAATTCTCAACTATAGGTACAACAACGTACCAATTATACAGCCCCATATTTACCCATGGTTTGCCTTTTTATAGGAGGAAGAGGATAGGTCAAGAACCTTCCCATGTAAATGTGTGAAATAAAAAGCACATGAGGGTAGAAAGGAGATGAGGGAAGAATTTCTAGGAAGAGAGAGATATGTCCAAGAGGGGGAACTCAGGAGGAGTCTTGAGGAGAGGTATGTATAATACCTAAGGAAAATAAATATTGTGGGAAAACACACGAGTTAGTGTAGAAGTCCTTGGTAGTATCATGGCCTGGCATGGGGGTGGCATGCTTCCAAAGTAACTGAGAAAGTAGAGCATATGGCTGGGTGGAAAGGCGACCAACCATAGTTAGTTGTATGGAAGCAACCTTGTAAACATACAAGTATTACCTTATACTCTGTGTAACTAAACTATAATTGTACTAAATAAATGGTTATGCCTACTAACAGATTGAATTCTTGTAATTCTTTTAAGCCCATGTGATTGAAATAATCATGAATTTGTACAAGTGATTTTAAACATAATATGAGTTCTCTGTATGGATCCCTATTAAATAATTTAAGAAGGGGTTTGTAATTCGAGAATGCACAGTAGAACAATTGTTATTTGGGGTTTCCTGATGAAGGGAACCAAAAACTGGTCTGAGTAAGGCCAATACCGGCCAAAATCCTACATTTTGCCTCATGCAATAAAGTTAAGAGTTTTAGGGCTATTAAGTCTAGGGACAAACTCTTGTTGCTTGAACTCCCCTTTTTTACTATAGCAAATAATATCCGTCGATCCTAGAATGAGGATCGATATTAACTATCCAAAGACTTAAGTTATAATCCCTTCAATACCGATGGAGCCTAAAAGACTCACTAGCCGTCGATTTCATGGTGAAAGTTAATATCAATCATCCAAATGGGAGGGATTAAGCTTTGAAACCCCTTGTAGAACCATGCGAGAACAATAGCCATTGGATCGGTGGACGGTCAAATGCCAACCATTGATATGAATCTTAGGAGGGAGTTGGCACCGAGACTATAAGGATGACACTTGGCATCATCCCAGTCACAGATGGAGTGATATTGGGTCGACTACTTCACCCTGGCATATCGCGACATCGAACCCGCAGACCCTTTACGTGTTTCCAACATGGAAAAACCTGTCGGGGTCTGAAATTCGTATTGACGAGGACCGTCAATCCACCGTCTAATCCCTTAAGACACTACAATAATGTATTTGTGGTAGGATCTATTACCACCGTCATATCTAATCATGTGAGATCCCATCTGTAGATATTTCCGCTACTCGGCGGTGATTTGTCATGAGATAAGAGGGCCACATGTCACATGGTAGTGATTCCATGTGTCCTGTCGATTTAGCATATTTAGACAAGAGGTCAAGATGGAAACATTTTTCCACATGTCACTTGGTAAGAGCATCACATGTCATGCCAAGTCACATGGTCTCATGACATGTCATGTCATGGGACTGCCACATAGAAAATATGTGTCAGTTGCAAGCCATGTTGGATACAGAGGCCTAGTTTTGGTGTTTAAGTCTTGACCGTTGGATCTAGACATCGGGAGATATGGGTCATCGATTTAATAAGGGAGATCCAATACCTTGGATTCCCGAGGTCCTAATGGGTGCAATAAATATGAGCTATTATATCCGAGAGTGGAATGATCTCCACCATAGATCTTGGTGGAGAAAATTCAATCAGACCCTGGACCATGGGGAGTTTTAGGTTACATGAGATAAGTAAAGGGTTGCGCTCTAAAATATTTTTCGATGAGAACTGTTGATATGTGGATGGATGCTTTGAATATTCAACATTCGATCCTTAGAACCACTTACACACCAAATTTTTGGAAGGAACTGTAATAGCCATCTGATCGAAGCATGGAAGATATCAACCATAGATCTCATATAATTGTAACGCTGATAATCAATGTGGTTAACCATTCCTTAATTACAATATCACCTTAATTAATTACGATATTAACTTAATTAAGTATCTCATAATCACTAGATAGATAAACTATGGGATGTTTATCCTACAAGAGGTCGATAAGGGACCAATATTCGACGCCTGATTACTTGGTGGTGCCATGTGTCACCCATTGGTGGTTCCACATGTCACCTCGATTTGGCATAATTAGGAAAATATTCATATGAAAAACTGATTCCATGTGTCGAGTGGTACGAGTTCCACGTTTCATGTTAGGTGGTAGACAACAACATATCCACTTGTCAGGTATGGATTGTGCCACATGTCATTCTAAGTGACAGATAGTGGTAAGATGTCACACCAGGTGGAAGGTGAGTCTTAGCCACGTGTTGTGTCATGTGGTAGTTCATGGTAATTCCATGTATACCTACATACTAATTCATTTTGGATCAAGAGTTTTTGGGATTTGTAAATAGCGAAAAGGCCGAGGTCCTGAGATCCTAGGATCCGAGGTTCTAAGGCCCCACAGTCCTAATGACTGATGGACAGGTGTCATCATCTTGTGAGAGAGGACCTCAAGACGATGTGGAACTTGGTGCGGGGCATAGAAAAGGCTGAAGGCTGATATGACGAAGGTTCAATTGCTAGGTAGGAGGTTCCATGCGAGTGCCATGCCGATGCATAGTTAGTAACCACGCCTTCTTAGTTGGACACATCACTACCACATTTGATGGGCATGATGACGTGGAGCCAAGTTGATGCCACCTGGTACTATGGAGGCATTTGGATAATAAAGACCCATAAACTTCAAAGGGATATAAATTTTTATTTAGAGCTCTGTTTTGAGAAAACTTACATTCGTTGGAAATTTCTCGACGAGCAGAAGACGACGATTCCCTATTTAATTGATTTCTAGGAGTTTAAGGAAAAGTGAAAATGTAATACTCTATCCCTTAAAAGGGTACTTAGGGGGTTGTGTATGTTATAGGAGATATCAAAATAGGATACAAAACTAGGCTAGGATGGGCCAGAAATATGTCATAAGACTGGTATAACAAGGATAATATGAGCATGTTAGAAAGAGTTCCTCTACAATAAAAATCTTGTTTATTATCTGCACAAGTTCCTTGAGGGGAAGGACAACAGATTGAAACTATACCTTAGAAATTATTACTGAATTGTAGTAGAGGAAGTGTATTGTCCCTTTGTCAAATTGATGACTAATATTATAGGAGTAGGAATATGTTGATAGGAATTAATGATAATACCTAAGTGCAAAAAGGGAAGAAATAACCAAATCCTTTTATAGGAATTGTGTGAGACTAGAAAATGAATGGACTGGTGGTTGTAAAGTTTCATATAAGTATGGGATGATAGATCCCTAGTAATCATAATTGATGTTTAATAAAAGACTAATCCCTATGTTAATAACTCATCATAACAGGACTGATGTAAGTTTGTAAGGTTGGTATAATTGACCTATAATGAATGAAAAATTGTAGCTTGGATAGTCTAAATGAGCAAAGGAAAAAAGGGATCATTTGGGCTACTACCTATCCTCATAAAATAGGTTTGGGTATATGAGAAAGCTTATGAGGTCATGGTTGTGTTAAGAGGATGTATACGAAGATATGTCTATGCATGTGAATGAAAAATGAATACAATTGAATAACATATTCACTGTGAGCATGGGTAAATTTCTTAGTGCACATGATATGCTTAGAGTAACAACATGGTTAAAATGTTGATGGTAATGATTTCATATTACCTTACGAGGATAAGGTAGAGTGGCTAATGAAAGACTGATATAAAGACTAATCAAAGAAGTGTTAAATCACTTCTAAATGACCAATGGGTCATATTTACATCTGTAGGTGGATGACAACCATACAAGACTAGTTGGGTACGCTCATATAGCAGTGAAAATGGAATCCACGAAAAAGGGTTTACTTGATAAGGGTATATTGATCAAGTGTGGTTGAAACATGAAAGGAGGATGTAATTGGGAATTTTGTTTCTCTAGGTAATGTTGTGAATTGTGGATTTATCTTGAAACAAAAGGGAAAGAGTGGTTTCTTGCTTGTTGTTTCCATGAAGAGAAGGCAACATAATTAGGAATATGTCTGTGAGAATTGTCAAGTGATTGGTTGTAAGATCTCAATAGAAAATGTTGATATTAAAGATCAAATAAATGAATAGGAATAATATATGAATGTGCAAGTGATGCACATATATAATGTATAAGGGTATCTATACTAAAGGGCATGATCTGACTACCTGAGTAAGAGGGTAGCAAGGAAAGGAGTGTTCTTTCCTAGACTTAATAATTCCATGGATGCATGGCTGAACCTATGAATGAGGAATATCAATATTTTTTTTTAAATAATAGCTTGAGGACGTATGTCATTCCTTAGAAACAACTAATATGAAATGTTGAAAGAAAAAATGAGCAAGACTGCTCTGTTGATTAAGATAGAAGGAAAGGTGAGATTGCCTCTGAAAATATCATGAACAAATAATGATTTAAATGATTTTAAACAATTATACATATGAAATTGTAAAGTGTGTTGGTGGTGGACACGTGAAACATGATAATGCATGTGATTAATTGCATGGAAGAACAACGTGAAAGCAAGCTAATAGCATAAATAAACATACTTAAATGTATATTCAGAATACATAATAGGAATGTATGTTTATGTCCCTTATGAAATATTGGGCAAATACATGAAATAATGAAGCTAGGGATGACTCAAGGTTGAGGTCATTTCTGACAGTTTGGATATGAAACAAGAGATTTTCATGATGAAGAAGTTCCTTTGGAGGAATTGTGTAGTGATTTAGTTAGGAGAAAAAAATAATAACCTTAATTATTGCTGAAAAAATAAGCAGTGTGTTGCAAGGTATTTGTATATAACAATCTTGGATTACATTATAAAACATAGTACATGCATGGGTAATGTGAAAATGAAGTTTAAACATTCGAATGTTTGAATGGTAATGTGCATAATGAAAAGGGTCATAATTCATTATGAACCAAAAATGTGTTGTTGTAGGATGTTGATGTACTCAAGAAAGGTCAAGATGAACTTGACTAAGGCTACTCAAGGAAGAGAGAAGGAAGATCCTAGGAGGGATAGATTGCATAAGCAAAGAAGGAGAAAATGAGGACACTTTTATCACTATCAACTATGAATAATGAGACATATTTGTGTGCTTTAAAAGAGAAACTGGGAAAATAGGTGCAACTAATAAATGAAAAATAAAATTGATAAATATGTTTAAATAAATGGGCTTGATTGAGCCATGATAAGTAAAGGTAGTTATGCCTTAGAAATAACTCAGTTGGACTAAAAGTTCCAGGATGTGTAGAAGGAGTTGGAAAAAAGGGAAGAATCTATTAACTCCTTTATTGTTGTCTATTATGTTTCTCAGGGATGAGAAGATTGAAATGTTGGTTGTGTAAATAATCTAGTGCAAAAATGTTGATAATTGTGTATGCACAGCTAAAAATTGATTGTGCTTGCACTCATGAAAACATTAAGGATAATTTGATAGAGTGCATGCAGATATGCTAGAACATAATTAAAAACAAAATTGTTTATTTAAATACATGCATTTTTATATTACATGAGAACTGATATAATGGTGAATGTGATGATGCATGATATATGTAGGAAATGATTGAGTTGCTAGGAAAGGACAACTACCAATGGGTGACAACCTCATGAAGAGGAGAAATACAAGAAGGTTGTTGTTGAAATATTAATGAAGGGACCTTAGGGGTTCCCATGAAGCAACGATTGATAAGGTAACAACAACAAAGTTGTTGGAATCTAGAGTGGCTATAAAAGTTTCCATGTCCATGTGGCATGATAATTAAAAAAAAAAAAAAGAGAATGTGTAAGAATGTCTTCCGAAATATTTTATTATTTTAGTGATATGCATGTGTTTTGGAGTGGTTGGTTGTATGTTAGTGATACCCAAGAAGGGTATGATTTAGGAAAAGAAATAAATTGGGTGACCATGAGTATTTTCACCCTGGTTATTGGTGAAGAAAGAATGCTTGAGTGCATTCAGATGAAATTTTTTGTTCATAAAATGTATCCTAATTTGAGATCATGATCAGCTTAAGGAAGACAAATATTTCCACCGTAAAAATGAATGTGGATAGAGAATCCATATGGTGGTATGTTGGATGAAAATACAACACACCATGGAAGTGTGCCTAACATCAAACATAATAATTTGGAAACAATGCAAGGGTGCAATGTGTGCGAATTTGTCCATGGACATTGCACATTGATTCATTTCATTTAATGTTTGATTGAATTTTAAAAAGTTTAATATGTTGAAATGATGCATGTACAAGGAATTGAAATATTCTTTTGTTTTATACCATTTAATAGATAAAAGTGATATGATTTTTAGTATGCACAGTTTCAAAATAGTTTGGAAACCACTACAAGTGTGCAATGAAAATATATAGTGCATAAGAACTAACAATTTGTTTGGTTTTGTGAAGAATGAATTGCGGGAAGAAGGGTCTTGTGCATGGAAATGATGTAAGTCCATAAGGAAGACTAGTGCCTGCTAATTTTAAGAGATCCAAAATGTTATGAGAAGGAAACAAATCTCATACTTGTAGGATGTGGTTCCTACAGGGAACAAATTTGAAATACGAATTGTGATTAAATTGATAATATAATCTCACAAATTATTGAATGTATGTGATACAAGTGACATGAAAGATCTATCATAAAGGGATAGATAATGGTTGTCAAGATAAAAATCATGGAAATGGGTACTGTAGTGACATGGGAATATTGTGATAAGCCATGATACCCATAGAATGATGTGTCATGGTGTCCCAAGAAAAAAGAAAGTCAGATGAATGCCTTGACTATAAAACTCAATGAAGTCTATGAAAATTATTCTTTTGTGAGAAACAATTCGCAAGGAAAGATAGATCTCCTAAGGGAATATATAGCAGAGAAGGGGATGCCTGAGCCTAGGCCTAGAGTGTGAGTGACTGCAAGGAAGAATATACTTCGATGACTCTTGTAGAGTGTTGATTGAGATCATGCACATAATAGGTATGTCAAGGAAAACAATGAGCCAAGTTAATGAGACAACCATATAGATGCAGATCCATGAGCTACACAGATAAGTGATTGTGTTTATTTGTGAATATTTCCTCTTGAGTTTGAACAACAATAATATGTTTTGCATGAAATTGTGAATAATATATTTCATGTTTGACATTGTTGTAGGAATATGTTAAATGCCAAGAATCAGGGAAAAGAACAGACCAAGAAGATGAATAAACTTGGTGATACTACTAAAAGAAGAAGGCATGGCAGGTGTTGCTGACAAGTAAAGAACACTAATTATCGTGTTTCTTTGAAGGGAGAGATGATTCAAACACACCCTCTGTAAACCATGAGTATATGTAATTAATCACTATTGGTGATTGTCTTGCAATGACATGTAAATATTATAAATGTATTATTGTGTAATTGTATATGACAAAACCTAATTGTTAGGTGAATCCTTAAGTACTGGCCATGATACCACTAGAGGAATGAGAGGAGGCCCTATTAAACTAAAGGACCCCAAGAGTTATTCATATTATCTTCCTCAACCCTATTTTCAAGGAAAAACAGTTAATGAGGGAGGATGGTAGTTGGAAAACCAACTACCCAAAATAAATATAGGTATCAGAGATTAGGTTAGGACAATTGAAATTGTCAACTATATGTACAAAAATGTACCAATTCTGTAGCCCCAAATTTTCCCATGGGTTTCCTTCTTATAGAAGGAAGCAGACAGGTCGAGAACCTTCCAAAGGAGATGCGTGCAAGAGAATCACATGAGGGAAGAAAGTTCTAGGGAGAGAGAGAGAGAGAGAGAGAGAGAGAGAGAGAGAGAGAGAGAGAGAGAGAGAGAGAGAGAGAACTAAGGAGGAGTCATGAGGAGAGGTCTGTAGAATACCCAAGGAAAATAAATCCATTGAGAAAACACACGAATGAGTGTAGAAGTCTCTGGTAGTATCATGGCCTCGCATGGGGGTGGCATGTTGTCGAAGTAGTTGAGAAATCAAAGTGTATGGTTCGGTGGAAAAGTGACCACCCATAGTTAGTTGAATGGAAGAAACCATGTAAACAGACAAGTATCCCTTATACTTTGTGTAATTGAACTATAGTTGTACTAAAAGAATGGTCATGCCTTCTAACATATTGAATTATTGTAATTATTGTAAGTCTGCATGCTTGAAATAATCATGAAGTTTACATGTGATTGTACACAAAATATAAGAATTTTGTATGAATCCCTATTAATGAATTTAACCATGGGTTTATAATTCCAGAATGCACAGTAGAACAATTTCTATATGGAGCTTCTTGACGAAGGAAACCAAACGCTAGTTTGAGTAAGGCCAATACCGATTGAAACACACATTTTCCCTCATGCAATAAGGTTAAGAGTCTTGGGGCTATTAATTCCAAGGACAGAGTCTTGTCACTCCAACTCTCCCTGTTTACCACAACAAACACTATCTGTCGATCCTAGGATGAGGATCGATATTAATTATCCAAAGGCCTAAGTTATAATCTCTTTAGTACCGAATGGAGCCTCAAATAATCAGTAATAATTTATTTCACAGTAAAAATCAATCTCAACCATCCAAATGGGTGATATTAACCTTTGAAACCCATTGTAGAAACATGCAAGAGTGGTGGTTGTTGGATCGGTGGAAAATCAAATGCCAACCGTTGATATGAAGCTCAGGAGGGAGTTGGCGTAGAGAGTATGAGGATGAAACTTTTCATATTTCTAGTGGTGGAGGGAGTGATCATGGGCCGAATATGTCAGCCCAACGTATCATGGAATCAGACCCACTGACCCTTTATGTGCTTCTAACCTACAAAATCATGTCGGGGTCTGAAATCCGCATTGATGAGGATCCTCAATATATTGTTTGGTGCTAAAATATCCACCATATGATCCCTTAATCAACTACCACACTGGATTTGTGGAAGGAACCGTGATTTAAATCACATATAAGTGTGTTATATCACAACCATAGATATTGTACACCTATGACCTCAAGGATTAACGTAATAATCTACATCTTAATCACGATATTACCCAAATTAAACCACCTCGTAATCCTCAAATGTTGAACTTTGGGGGTTTCGTTGTTACAATGCATTAAGAAAGATCCAATGTCTACTATCTGGTGGTGATGTTTCATCAGATTAGAGGGACACATGCCACATGGTAGTGATGCCACATGTCTTGTAAAGTTCACATATTTGGACAAGAGGTCCAAATGAAAAATTGTTGCCACATGTCACTTGGTAACTGTTCCATGTGTCATGCCAAGTCACATCGTGTCGTGATGTGTCATATTATGGGAATTCCACATAGAGAATATGTGTCAGTTGTAGGCCACATTGGATATGGAGGCCCATGTTTGGTGTTTAAACATCGACTATTGGATCTAGACATCGAGAGATCTCGGTCATCATTTTAATCAGGGATCTCTAGTACCTTGGAGTCCCAAGGTCCCAATGGGCACAATGATCCAGGGGATCAAATTTTGCTCAAAAATAAAAGTCCTCAGAATCACTTCAAATCGAAAAGGTGCATAGGCCTCGTCGTCATGAACCCAACGCAACTCGAACGGGTTCAAACGAACATCGGATGAGGGAGATATTGCGTTCTGTTCAAATTGTCAAATAGGCAAAAAAAAATTGCTGACTGTATAGTCCGTACAGTTGCTGACGTGGCAGGGCCATACGCTGACGTGGTAGGGCCATATGCCGATGTGGTAGGTGCTGAGTTGGAAGACAACTGGCAGTTGGCAGTCAAATCATTTCTCGACACGTGGCACATTTTTGACAAGTGGGAAGGTGCCACGTGGCACCATATTTCATTGGTTGTTTAAAATTATATGGAGTCTGTGGGGATCGAACCCCAGACCTCTCGCCATGGTGGAGCGCTTTCACACGACGTGGGTTACCAATATCCCATGCGTTGGTTCTTATTATATATATGGTTTTATATATATTTAAATTTGAATTATGTTGTGGTTTGGGCGTGGTCCAGGCTAGGGCTAAGCCCCAGCCCCCAATCATATGAATATTAACATACGACCACACTGCGCATGCGTGTTTCAATTAGAGTCAAAGCCCGCATGCCTGGACACTTGTCGGTTGCCCATAAGTTTTAAAACCTAGCCCTTTTGTCTGCGGGGGGCGCGGTCATATGGACCATATGCTCAATGTCTTTGTGGTTAGGGGGTTAGGTTCCCTAACTATTCTACAGTTTCATGCGTGTTTCATTTATGTGCCGGTGCTAGGTTGGACACACAAAGGTGCAATTTGGCGATCTAGAGACAACAAGTTTGAAGGGGAACTTCCGGGAAGCCTATCTTCTTCAATTTTTGGCCAAAACAGGTGCCAAAAAAGCCCAGCTAGGGGTTTTTGGACATTCTGAAGCCATTGGAGCCATCTATTTGGCATTTTGAGCATTGTAAATCACACATTTTATCACTTTGAGAAAATAATATAAAAGATCCATTGGAAGATGGACCAGGAGATGTAGCCCAAGAGAGGGGTGAACTCCTTTATCATTTGCTATGTTATGTGTTTACTGTTCACTGTATTTGTTGGTTATTATTTGCATCTTGAATGTGTACTTTTCCCTAAAATTTGTGTTTTCAAATTGATCCTTTTGCATAAGCACACTTAATTAAATTTTTTTGCAAATATTTTCAAGAATACAAGCCTTTATCATTTTCAGATCAAGTTGGTATTAGAGCATAGGATTTTGAAGGCTTGATTATTTTCAAGTGTTTGTTTTCTAATGCTCACAAGGTTGAAAATCACAAGAGGAGAAGGTCAACTTGTAGAGCCAAGTTCTCATCCTTCAAGAAGAAATATTATATTATCACCTCAAACTACAAGTAGGCATTCACCAAGTATGGCTCATGAAGATAGTCATGAAAATATTCCTACAAAATATGAAGATCTCATAAAGGCTTTCATGGATATGAGGGAAATGATAAAAGTCTTGATGGAAGAAAGGAATGCAAGGTAGCAAGGTGAAGGCTCCAACCCTTCAAAGAACAAGGGAGACAGTGGTGATAAAACTCCAAAAGGAAATGGAGGGAATGGTGCTACTCCACCTCCCTCACCTCCATCTTCCTCTTCTTCTACCAGTTCACAACCTCTTCCAAATTCTCCAAGAGAACATGGTAAAATTCCTCCACAAATTCCTTTGTTAAAGCTTGATATTAAATTTGAATTGCCAATGTACAATGGAGAGGTAAATGTTGAGAAATTAGATAACTGGATTCGTCAGATTGAGGTGTATTGTAGGATACAAAAAATTCAAGATGATGAAACTAAGATTCAACTTGCTTCTTTAAGATTGGATAGTGCAACACTTATTTGGTGGGAAGCTAAGACTTAAGAGGACATGAAGAAACATGGTAAAATTTTAACCTCTTGGAATGATTTCATTATTTCATTTAAAAAAAAATTTTATCCATTAGCATATATGCAGAAAGCTATTATGGATTGGAAAAATTTTAGACAAGCTAAAGGGAAAAATGTGCAAAGCTTTACTCAAGAATTTAGGAGAAGAGCTTTGGTTTTGGGAGTAGATTTGTCTTCTCAAGAAACTTTACTCAAATACATTGGATCTTTACATAGTTACTAGAGACATACAATACTCATGTTTAACCCTTCAAATCTAGATGAAGTTTGTGTTCATGCAACTCATTTGGAAGCCAGAGGAAGGAATGAAACTCATGAGGGTAATAAGAAGCCTTTCATTCATGGAGACAAAGGAAATAGGAAGTTCAAGGGAAATGGAAAAAAAATGATTCTATTAAGAAAGAGGGAGAAAAATTTACATGCAAACATTGTTCAAAAGATGGCCATGATGAAGACCATTGTTGGAAACTTCATCCTGAAAGAAGACCCAAAAAGTTCGGCAACAAAAGGAAGTCAAAGACTACTGCAACCATACAACATGATTTAGGTTCTGATTCGGGTGATGAAACAAAAATTACAGCCATGGGTTATCAAGGTAAGGGATCTATTGAAAGTACTAGTTCTTCAAGTAATAGTAATCTCAATGAAACTCAACAAGAAAAATAAAGAATAGAACTTTTTCACATAAGGGTTATTTCAAAGCATACCAAGATAGATACTCTTTTTGATAATAGATCTCAAGCAAACCTTATATCTGAATACACTGTCAAGAAATTAAATTTGGAAACTATTCCACATCCTAAACCATACCCTCTAGGATGGATATGTGACAATGCTAAATTGCAGGTGACAAGAAGGTGTAAACTTAGGTTTGCCATCACTACAAATTTTATAGATGAGGTA
>ML782391.1:491970-524339 GCA_009831015.1 Picea engelmannii | reverse complement strand
GGAGCTCATCGAGAATCGAGGGGACAAGGACTCTCGACGGCGGAAAGTCCGAAACCCCGAATCCTGATATTGAACCAGGGATGGGTAGCTCGCTAATGCAACCTTTTTAAGGGGGATTTCTCATTTGTGGGAGATTAACCCAAAATTTTTAAATTACGATAGTGGGTGTGTCACAGGAGGTCGTGCGAGCCCCAAGAGGTGTTGGGGGTTTGCATAATATCCTTATTTTTTATCGTTGATATTATTGAGGAGACAAAATAAATTGTATGGAATCATGAATAGAAAAATGTTTACACCATTGTTCCCACTCAACATCAAAGTAAAAAGATGGAATTTATTTTAATTTTGTATCATCAATCATTTACATCATGAGCCTCTATGCTATATGGATTTCCATGACCATCATGGGATTGAAGGAGGTATATATCATGAAAGTTTTGAAACCTTGGACAATCATCCACATATCATAGGATTGAAAAAGACGGTGAATTATTTTGATATTATGGTAGCTTCTATAGGTATGAACCTCTATGGTGACCTATGACGAGATTAGAATATTTTAGAAGGAAGCAAAGAAGTAAAGGAAACCCTAGACGAGATTTTGGCTGCAGAAATATAATTAATATGAATTAATTAGTACCCAGAAGGAGAAGTCGGCCCCAGTAAATCTACCAGAACCACTATAAATACAGGGCGCCAGTTCTCGTTATACAAATTCTCAGAATTGCAGAGAGCAGTTTATGCGCACTGCAGTTGGCAGTTTTGTGCGCAAGTTTTTGGGGAAGGTGTTGCGCCAGTTTCTGGGTGGGACTATCTGATCAACTTTGGTTTCTATTATTCCTTGGTGCATTAGCCTTGCTTGGCTATTGATTGCTACCAATATTCTTCTCTTTCAAGGTCAAGGTGGTCGGAGGGTGTCTTCGGCCTATGGTTGGGTGATAAGCATATTGTCAATGGTAAAACACGCACAATCTCTCATATTCTAATAGGTTATGGGACCACACCTCCTTCATTCAGTCTAAACACTTGAAGGAAGCATAGATGCTGGGATATTGAGCTCGTTGAGGAACTACCGCTAGGGTTACTAGCAGAAGCAGTTGTAGAAACCCTAATCTTAGATTCAACACCTTGCGATGGAGCATCTTGCTCAAAAAGAAGATATTCAGATGTGCCCTAACTCAGCGCACATCTTGGCTCTCTCAGAAGATAGAAATGATGAAGTTGAAGTTTTAGATCAAGGCATGACCAGTTACCAGTCAACCGAAGACATGAGTGAAATGACCAGTCTTTTACACTACTCAGCACTTAACGGAATGATTGAAGATGACATGTGGATAATCGATAGTGGAGCTTCTAGGCACATGACGGGAGATAAAGCCAGTCTCTCAAATCTAAATGAGAAGAATACCTCGTACAAGGTAGAGCTTGGAGACAAAACCACTTACCCCGTGGAAGGATTTGGACAAGACTCCATCAAAATGAAAACAGGTAACTATGTTCACTTAAGCAATGTTTTATATGTACTTGGTTTAGAAAAGAATCTTGTATTGATATCTTTCCTAGAAGACAAAGGAAACATAATATCTTTCGTGGATGGAAAAGTGTTATCTTGGCATAAAGACTCCAACATAGAGAATGCTAGGGTTATTGGAAGTCGTGAAGGAAATCTGTATAGACTACTAGAACATAATGAAGAATCTCTCGTACATAACAAAGTCAACCCTAATGAGCTTTGGCATAAAAGGTACTCTCACATCAACTATCAAGCATTACCTTTTCTTAGAAATATGGTTGAAGGAATACCAGAATTGAAATCTACACATGAAGGAATATGCAAGGGATGTTCCCTTGGGAAGAATATCAAGAAACCATTCCCAAGCATCAACAACAAATCTAAGGAGATTCTAGATCTGATACACTCAGATGTTTGCAGTTCGATGCCAATGAAATCTCTAGGAGGATCTTCTTACTACGTAATCTTCATAGACAACTATTCAAGAAAGAATTGGTTATATCTACTCAAGACAAAAGACTAAGTATTCAACAAGTTTCAAGAGTTCAAAGCAGAAATAGAAAATCTCACGAATAAGAAGATCAAGACACTAAGAACCGATAATGGTGGAGAATGCACATCAAAGGAATTCGTTGCATTCTGTGAATCGAAAGGGATTAGGAGGGAGCTGACTATTCCTCATAACCCTCAACAAAATGGTGTAGCATAAAGAAATAACAGATCTATCGAAGAAACCGTAAAATCCTTACTAAATGATCAAGGTCTATCCATGTTCTTATGGGGAGAAGCAACAATGACAACAATATATGTGCAGAATAGAAGTCATCATTGTATATTGAAGGACATGACACCAGAAGAAGCTTTCTCAGGTAAGAAACCTAATGTGGAAAATCTAAGAATATTTGGATGTCTTGTTTACTCTCACATTCCCAAGGACAAGAGGAATAAACTAGAACATTCAGGAAAGAAAAGGATATTCGTGGGATACAATGATTCATCCAAAGCTTATAGAATATATATTCCAGAAAAACACAATATCGAAGTCAGTATAGATGTAACATTCAATGAGAAGATGGCCTTCAAGAAATCTATAGAAGAAAATATAGAAGATGAAGAGATTGAAGAACTTAACGAAGAAAGAACATAAAACATAAATGACGAAAAGGAACTACCTGATAATCCTATGGAGCCATGTGAAAACATTGATTCAGATATCGTACCCAAGACCAAGAAAAGACCAGCTTGGCTTGAAGCTACCTTACAATATGTAGAAAGACTCAAGGTTCCAGAAGGAACATTCAGAAAGAGTAAAATCCCTAAAATATTTTCAAGTTATGCATCATACATGACAAAGCTTCTAGATGAAGAACCTACCACATTTGAAGAAGCAACTCAAAAGGAACAATGGAAAGAAGCTATGACAAAAGAGCATCAATCCATTATGAAAAATTAGGTATGGGAAATCTACCAAAACCTAAAGAAAAATCGGTGGTAACCTCAAAATGGGTGTACAAGATCAAACATGCAGCAGACGAAAGCGTGGATAAATACAAGGCAAGATTTGTAGCTAGAGGGTTCTCCCAGAAGGAGGGAGAAGATTATGACGAAACCTTTTCTCCGGTGTCTAGATATACTTCCATCAGAGATATCATATCTCTTGCCGCTTCCATAGGATGGAACTTACATCATATGGATGTAAAGACAACTATCCTCAATGGAGCTATTGAAGAAGAAGTATATATTGAACAACCTCAAGGTTTTGAGGTACATTCTAGAGACACTCACATTTGCAGATTGAAGAAAGCTCTATATGGACTCAAGCAAGCTCCAAGGGCTTGGTATGCCATAATGGACAACTATCTAACGAGACTTAGTTTCTCCAAGAGTCATGTAGATCCAAACCTTTACTATAAATTCATAGACAATGCACCTATAATCCTACTACTATATGTTGATGATCTATTCATAATAGGTGAAGAATCTCTCATTATCCAGTGCAAGAAGGAATTGGCTTCTGAATTTGATACGAAATATCTAGGTCTCATGCATTATTACTTGGGACTAGAGGTATGGCAGAAGCGTGGTGAAGTATTCCTTGGACAAGGAAAGTATGCAATAAAGATTCTTCAGAAATTTGGAATGATGGATTGTAAGTCCATGGACACTCCTATGAATGTGGATATAACAAAAGTGAAAGTTCCAGATTCTGATCCAGTAGATCCATCTCTATATCGACAACTAATTGGATCATTGATGTATTTGGTAAATACTCGACCAGACATTTTCTTTGTTGTGAATACACTAAGCCAATTCCAGGTGGAACCAAGACATGAGCATTGGATAGCTGCAAAGAATGTATTAAGATATATTCGTGGAACAATAAACTATGGTTTGAGATATACTGCATCCAGTGATATACAAATTCATGGATTCACAAAATCAGATTGGGCAGGAAGTGCAGAAGATAGAAAGAGCACTTTAGGTATGTGTTTCAGCTTGGCCTCCACTATGATATCTTGGGGTAGAAGGAAACAAATTTTTTTCACACTCAACATAGAAGAAGAAGAAGCAAAGTATATCAAAGCATGTGAAGCATGCACTGAAGCAATATGGTTAAGGAAGTTAATCTCTTATTTATTTGATTAGATTCCAGAATCGACCATAATACATTGTGATAATCAGAGTTGTATAAGATTATCAGAACATCCTGTATTTCATGAAAGGTCGGAACACATTGAGATCAAATACTACTTTATTCGAGATAAAGTCCAGGAAGGAGAGGTAAAGCTCGAATATATCCCCATTGACAAGCAGACAACAGACATTCTGACAAAACCTCTATCCAGAATAAAGTTTGCATATTTCCGAGAGAAGATGGGGATCATGGAAATAACTCCCTTAGCTAAAAGGGAAGACTCTCCATGTTAGGAGGGAGCACTTAAAAATATTATTGAAACATTTATCTTTGTGATTGAAAAATAGTCTGGATTGGATAGATTCTTTCCTGTTCAGAAAGTGGATTGAGATTTCTGATGGACAACAATTTCCCATTGTGGTTAACATGGGAAATGGTCCAGATTGTTGATGTATCATAGACAATGAATTCCCATTGTGGTTAACATGGGGAGTGGTCTAGGGCAGTCTCTCTTCTTGAGGGTTACTCAAGAAGACTGGCCCGCCTCGCCAGACAACAATTTCTCATTGTGGTTAACATGAGGAATGGTCTGTTTTGGAGGTTGATAAAGGACAGTCTTGTTCTCTTGTGGTTAACAGAGGAAATGGTCCGGACAATCATTCCTTAGGGTTTATACATTCTCTCCAAGGTTCACTTTGATTAGTGTAGGAGGAATGGCCCATGGTGGGGAATGGTCCAGGCTCATCAATCAGGGACAGGCATTCCTTAGGGTTTATACATTCTCTCCAGGGTGCACTTTGATTAGTGTAGGAAGAATGGCCCAGGGTGGGGAATGGTCTAGGTTCAGAAGACAGGACAATTATTCTTCCTTGCTTGAGAAGAATAGTCCAAATATCTCATTATTCTATTATGAGGGAAGATATTCTTTCATATCCCACATACGTGAGTCAAAGATTGGCCCAGGTGATTCAGTTTATTTTAACAATATTTTTCTATGCAAGTTGGCATCAAATGATTGTTATGGAGACTGCCTGTCTCCAGACAGTAGAGATATACTACTGTGGTGGATTTGTTCCACTATTTGTGACTATGTGTCACGGTTTGAGTAGTTGCATACTACCATGGATAAACACAGGTGTATTCTATCAATTGATATTGTACCAGTTGTCATAGGAGATTATCCAGTTGGATAATAATGACGGTGCTCATGATACTACCAGTTGAATGGTCTGTTGTGCTCAAGACCATACCTCCCTAGCTAGGAGGGAGTGTTTATATTATGGTAACTTTGGGAGGTATGAACCTCTATGGTGACCTATGATGAGATTAGAATATTCCGAAAGGAAGCAAAGAAGTAAAGGAAACCCTAGACGAGATGTCAGCTATAGAAATATAATTAATATGAATTAATTAGTACCCAGAAAGAGAAGTCGGCCCCAGTAAATCTTCCATAACCACTATAAATACAGGGCACCAGTTCTCATTATACACATTCTCAGAATTGCAGAGAGCAGTTTATGTGCACTGCAGTTGGCAGTTTTGTGCGCAAGTTTCTGGGGAAGGTGTTGCGCCAGTTTCTGGGTGGGACTATCTGATCAACTTTGGTTTCTATTCGTGCTTGGTGCATTAGCCTTGCTTGGCTATTGATTGCTACTAGTATTCTTCTCTATCATGGTCAAGGTGCTCAGAGGGTGGCTTCGGCCTATGGTTGGGTGACAAAGATATTGTCAATGGTAAAACGAGCACAATCTCTCATATTCTAACAAATTACATGTATGAAAGAGAAAATGGGTAACTAAATGTATAAAATGAGTAGCATTGTAATGCAATTTTTTCACAAGAATTTGAATCATAGCAAATCCCTACCACTATCCGAACATGTGCAAGAATCAATATTTTAATTATGGTATTCTCTTGGAAATTTGATGATGAAAGCATGATCCCTTGCCTTTATATTATGTTACATGTTGTAAAACAAGGTCATAGTACAAGATAATATGGTAATAATAACGATAACATCAATGAATCCTATGGTTTCCAATTGTTTGTTTTTGTGTAAGTACAAGAAATTTTAGGGAATCAAAAGAAGAAGTATTTGAATAACTCCAAAAACAATGAATATATAGAGGGTTTTCAAAATAATGATAAATGAGGAAGGGAATTCATACATCAAAATGTATGAACAATTTAAGGTCATTTTTAGTATCTCAAAGAAACATGTGCAACAAGGGAAAATGGATAACTAGTCCAAAATTTAATTAAGGATACCTTTTACCATTTTGTCTCATTTAACTTGATCAGAGGACAATTATAACAATAGTAGTGAATGAGAAATTGCAAATTTTGTAGGAACATTGCAAAAGGAGGTGGTCTGACCAAAAATATTTTCATTGTATGAATGTGAAATTGTACCCAATTTTGTTCAACAACACAGGTATTCCAACAGAGGACGAACAAATTTAGTAACCACTCACACAACCAGATCAAATATCAACACACCGATGTTTTGACATGGTAAAACCCTATAGGGAAACATACATGACCCCAACCAACGTGGCCACTTGGAGCAGTTTATTAATGCAAAAGAAAAATATTACAGAGAGATTTTACAAGAGATTTTCTCACAATCGATCATCGGAAAATGACCCTCCATGCTCTTTAAATAGAGATCATGGACCAATTGGGTGCTAAGACACATATCAATGGCCATTAATATCGAGGAGAATATGAACCATTGGATCACTCTATGTTGGGAACATATTGTGACTGTTAGATTTCCTAACTAAAACTGCATACTAATGCATACTAAATAAACACACTAAGAAACACAATTTTACCTAATGACACATTAGACCAAGTAGATCTTAACTAACTCATAAGTGTCTAAATACCCTAACATCCCCCCTTAAGAACAACTTGGGATAGGATTGAAGGATTTACAATAGTGACACAATATGAAAAGGGAGGCCTTAGAGCCTATCCCCCCTTAATGACAACTTCCTAAAATCCTAACATAGATCGAAGTTTGGAAAACTTCGCTTCTGTAAGAGAATTTGTGAAAATGTCTCCAACTTGATCTTCTATAGGGAAAAAGAGCACCTCAATAACTTGATCATGAATGATATTTATGATGAATTGCATGTGTAGCTATATGTGCTTGTTGCTCTGATGTTGAACTGGATCTTTGGAGAGCTTGATGGCACTCTCATTGTCGCACCAAAGGTTGGTCAGATGCTACTACTGGAATCCAATCTCTGAAAGGATATGTTGAAGCCACAAAGATTCCTAACTTGCATTTACTGCTTCTCGATATTCTACTTCTGTTGAACAAAGTGAAATAGCCTTTTGTTTCTTACAGGGCCAAGTGACATGTCTTGAAACACAGCTGAAAACATAACCTGCAGTAGACTTCCGACCATCAGGTTCACTGACCCAATCTGAATCAGTGAAACCAACCAATAAAGGAGTCCCCCCTAAACTATAATGTATCCCAAACTGAACTATAGGACATAGCGAAGTATCCTTTTAGTTGCTTTCCAATAGATTTCATGGGGTGTTTTCATATACAAGGAAACAAGACCAACAACAAAGGAAATATCAAGACGTGTATGAGTCAAGTATAAGAGGCTACCAACTAACTGATGGTGCAGGGTGGCATCAACCTCAGGAGAAGTACAGGTGGCAGTAAGCTTGACTCCAGGCCATAAGGGAGAAGTGGTTGGTTTACAATCGTCCATGTGAAAGCGACAAAGAAGGTCACAAGCATACTTAGACTGGGAAAGAAAAATTCCTTCATTAGTTTGAAAATTTTGGATGTCAAGGAAATATTGCAAAAAACCTAAGTCTGTCATTTCAAATTTGTTCTTAAGGCTAGTTTTCACATGTTTTAAATGTTTTGAGTCACTACCAGTAAGGATAAGGTCATCAACATAAAGAAAAAGGATGATGAGATGGATTCCTACTTTCTTGGTATAGACATTAGGATCATAATGGCATTTAGAGAATCCAGTGTCAATGAGAAAGTTGTTCATTTTGGCATACCAAACTTAGGGAGCATTCTTAAGACCATAAAATGATTTCTTAAGGTGACAAACAAGGCTAGAGTCATTTTGGACATATGATCTATATTTAGGAGCGGAACAAAATGATTAACTGACTGAATACAATAAACACAAAGATATGAAGAATAACAGAGATATCCAGTGAAGAATATCTTCTATTGAATAATGAAATAGGATGAAAGCGCAAAACTGCAGAACTTAAACACTTGTTCGAATGGTGGTAGTTATCTCTAAGAAGAGATGTGGCTACTATGTTCATCTGTATGATTATAATGGATTACAATGAGGCTCCAGAGGCCTTTTTGATATTACTCATGAATGCCAAAACCATAGACATCCAAAAACCTAACCCTAGAAGGTGAAACACCAAAAGTCATTTGGGCCCCTATGGGTAAGTTGGTACCTCAACTTCCCTGGGTCGTAATGTTTCCATACGACCTCCATTTTAGGAGAGTGATATCCCATTGGAAAGGTATTTCAAAGAACTAAAAATTCCTCCATCAAACTCTGACTTCGTCTATAGCTTGATTTGGAAAGACAAAAAAGCAATGTTTAGGGCCCCAAAACGGCCCTAGAAGTACAACAATATGTGATGACATGAAAACATATGAAATAATCCAGTTGGATTAGGAAAGAGGCCACCAGTATCCACCTGGAGGATGTGTGGGGCTTAAGACATCCCCATAAGTGTAGAACCCACAATTACAAAGAAGTACATAATCATGTTCTGAACAAAACTGAACAAGAGGAGCCAATTGGAATAGGTGGGTGGCCGCCAATATCCACCTAGATCAATCCTCCCCCCTTAGGAAGAAATGGTCTCCATTGCGTTAAGTTCCCCCATCAAGTGAGGAAACTTCTGTTGGATTTGGCCCCGGGTGAGCCACTTGACTTGGTGTAGGATTTTCCTTGCCTTGACAACCTGATAAAGTTGGATCCTATGTTGGCGAGTGTCCTTGACCTGTGTGTCCACTATCTGATCAATGGATGCTTGTTCCATGTAGTCAGGGTTGAGATCTGTTGGTTTTAGTTGTTCCGCGATCTCTGATGTGTCCAATAATGGTGGAAGAAATGGTCGAAGGAGGTCCACATTGAACACTGGATGAACACCAAGGAAGGGTGGAGTGTTGATCTCAAAATCATTGCTACCCACATCCTTGGTGATAGTGTAAGGCCCATAGAAAATTGGATAAAGGATCCGATGGGGGCCCATGAGATGCTCCTTCTGCAAATGTAACCATACTTTGTCCCCAACTTGAAACTAGTGTGGTACCCTGTGTTGATCATGGTGTTGCATGTACTTAGAATTGGATTTCTACAAAATCTCTTGGACCTATTGGCGGATTTGTTGAATCCATTCAATGAATCTAGTTTCTTTTTCAATCGTAGACTAATCATGGGAATATTCTATCTGTGTGGTGGCAAGAGGAAGTGCAACATCAATGGGTCCCAAGGGTTGGAATACTAGACCCACTTGAAATGGGCTATCTCCGGTGGAGCTATGGAGAGACATGTTGTAACTGTGATTAAGATAGCGGAGACTCCCGTCCCATGTATGTGGATGCTTAGAATTGTACATGTGCAGGATGTGCACAATCATATGATTGATGACCTCTGTTTTTTTGTCGGTTTGGTAGTGGAAAGCAGTCGATTTTGTGAGCTTGGTGTCCAACAGTGACTAGAGACTCAACCAAAATGTGTTGAGGAACCTGTTGTCCTGGTCGGAGATGATGGTCTGTGGTATATAGAAGTGGAACCACACATGTTCAAAGAATATAATGGCATTATCTGCCGCTATGATATTATTCTTGTAGGATATGAGGATGGCCATCTTCGAAAACCGATAAACAACCACAGATATCCAGTCATTTCCTTTCTTGTTGGACGACAGGCCATACATGTAATCCATTGAGATGGATTCCCAAGGATTCTCAGGAATAAGAAGAGGGGTGTATAATCCTTGTTTCCTGATGGTTGGCTTGGAAATGGCACAAGTAGTGAAATATATGATATACTTGCTGACGTCCTATTGAAGTTTTGGACAATAAAATTGTTTCTGAAGAATGGCCACATTTTTCTCCACGCCAAAATGTCCTTCCACCCGACTGTAGTGGGATTCCCAAATAATATTTGCACTCTTTATTGTAGGAACAAAGAGATGGCCCAAGTGGCATAAGAGTCTATCTTGAATGTGAAAATTAGTGACAGTTGGGCCTTGATGGATACCCCCCTCTCCTCCTAAGGGTTCTGCACCTTCCATTTAAGGATCTTAATCTTTTGAGATGAATTATCTCTTTCAGGCTTTTAGTATCCCCTAGAACAAATTACACCAACCCCTTTTCATCTTTAGTAACAATTCTTATGGAACCCACACCCCCCCTTCTTTAGCGCTTTTATAAACTTGAAATTCAAGCACTAGCTCCTTCTATTGGCCCCTCTTTACATGTGACTTCAGGATGTGACCTAGGGCTTAACCTCCTGACGCTTCATAACTTTGGGACTATAACTGGGACTAGATCTATGGTCCATGTCCCCCTTTGCAACTCCACGCTCCGGGAGCTCTGAATGTTCCAACCTCCACTTTTCGCCAGAGTTCTTCGTACCCGGAGTTCTAGATCAGGCACCACACATCCTTCCAAATAAATGGCTTAGGTCCACTTCGGGACTTCAAAATTATGGATTCCAAAATGCTCACACAACCTTTTCTCTCAAAGTACTTCGTACCTGGAATTCCAGATCAAACGCAACACGTCTAGTTAAATCAACATCTTAGGTTCATTTTGGGACTTCGACGTTGGGGAGATTTGGATGTTCCTGCAACCTTTTCTCCTAGATTGTTTTCTTCTTGAGTTAAGGATCATGTGCCACACATCCTTCTCTTTCGATGGTAGGGATCCACCTCAGGCAACCCTCTGCTCCGTGTTTCTTTCTCCTCACTTTTGAAGTACGTGATTTGTTGATGCGTGTCTCCTGCAGATCGATGACTATAAATCACTTCATCTATTCGGCCTTCGGGAGTTTCAACCTCTCCACACTCGCTTTCTCCTAGAGTTATTTCACCCAACGTCAACGATCTTTCGATGCATGTCCCACACACATCAACGACTACAAATTACTTCAACTATTTGGGCTTCTGTAGTTTAAACCTCTCCACACTTGTTTTCCCCTGAAGTGATTTCACCCGAAGTAAACGATCTATCGGCACGTGTCTCCCATGGATCAATGTCTACAAATCAATTTGTCTATTCAGGCTTCGAGAGTTTCGGCCACTCCAGCCTTGTTTTCTCCCGGAGTTCTTTCACCAGATATCAACGATTTGTCAACGCGTGTCTCCCACAGATTGATGACTACAAATGGACTTCATTAATCTGTGGATTTCCAAAGGAAATCACAGCTAACCACCTCGCAACTTTTTCAGATATGACGGTTTGGGGTGACTCTACTTCCTCCCGAAGAAATCCTATTCGTTAACTCATTAAACCTTAAAATATTCGCCCCCTTTGAATATTTCTTCCCACTATTTCTCCTGAGCTTAGTTTCTCGAACCCCTTACTCCTTAGAGGGTTGCTTCGACACTTAGTCGACTTTTGGATCTGTGCACTCCTTGCAACAAATATTCACACCCCATCACGAGAAAACTCAAGCTATTCCTCCTGATATTTTTGAGTCAAAGACTCTATCGACGCATTCCTTGTGTACGATATGCACACTCTTCATATGAAAGTTTCATGCTATCTCTTCTGAGCTTTGAGTCAAAATATTTTGTTAAACTCACTCCTTGCATACAATATGCACTCCTTGCATAAGCTCAAGGAAGAGAAACAATTGAAACTTATTCAACACTTCACCGATTCATTCACTTATAGTATAAATCATGTGTTCATGAAAACATATAATAACAGATAATAGTTACACAACAAACTTCCATGCATTTAGATCAATATCCCTCTGTTATATTCATTCAAATGTAAATGGCTACAACTGATACAAGAAAATAAAAGATAACTTAGAAAATACTAATGTTTCACTGTAAACTGTTCAAAAACATTATGTTCATAGCATTAGGTTCAACAACCTCATTCAAGCACATAAGCATCTATTTATACAAGAGGACTCTTAGGGTTTCCTCCAGCTACTTATCCCATCAGATTAAAAGCATTCAACTACTAAGCCTTTGTTACAATGAATTTTTTGAGATATGCAGATAGGAGTGGATGCTCAAGATCCACATTGCATTCAATTTCATTTAAGGAAAACTGATCTCCTCTGATCTTACACAATCAAACCAGTCTCTTTTCATTAAATCTTTCTTTAACTTCCAATACAATCAAAAAATATTTATGCAGGATACACCAATAGTTCAAAATTTAAAACAAATCAAAAGGCACACTTTGAAATGTGCTCGTTGTGTTGTCAATGGGTGATTTTTTGATGATACTCTTGCATCATACTCCTCTGGGAAAAAATTCATGGGCTCCTATCCATGAGATCCTATACTGACTTTCCATGTCTCTAGATATCATCTTCACTTACCCAACTGGCATCTTCTATTGGGTGTCCCTTCCATTTTACTAAATATTCAAAATACGTCTTTCTCGTAGTCTTATTACCAATCTTCTAATAAATTACCTTCTCCATCTGTGGCTTTTATACTACAAGCATTTTCTTCTCCCACTGAATATTCTCTTGATCTTCTGATATTTTTATGTCATCTTCCCTGTAAGGATACCGGTATGAAATGTTAAATATGGGTGATATACCCACATCCCCTAGAAGCTCTAACTCATAGGAATTGGTACAAAACTTTCTTAGGATCTTGCATGGTCTAATATTCTTCAACTTCATCTTGTTATATGTTCCCCTTGGGAGCCTTTCCTTTATTAGGTGTGCTAATACTTGATCTCCAACTTCAAACTGAAGTTCTCTCCTATTTTGATGAACCCTTCATTTATATTTTGCATTTCTGCTCTACAACTACTCCTTGATATGATTATGAAGCTTTTGCATTTCTCCAGTGAAGTCTTCTGCTCCAACACTTTTGAATTCACTCTGCTCCATATCTCTAAATTTTGATACTCCTCTTGGATTCATTCCATACACTATCTGAAATGGGCCTTTTCCTGTACTTCTATTTGGTGAGTCATTATATGAAAACTCTTCTTGTGGTAGAATTTGATCCCACTGGATATGATGTTTAGTGACGAAACTTCTCAGCAAATATCCTAAACTCCTATTTACCACCTCGGTCTATCCATGTGTCTAAGGGTGATATGATGAACTAAAAGATAATTTTTTCCCCAACTTCTTGCATAATGTTCTCCAGAAATGACCAACAAATTTAGTGTCTCTGTCTGAGACAATGCTCCCGGGTAATCCATGAAGTCTCACAACTTCCTTGAAAAACAAATTTGCAACATGTGTCACATCACCAATCTTCTAGAATGGGATAAAGTGTGTCATATTTTAGAATCTATCAACCACAAAAAATATGGAATCACTTCCCTTCTGGGTTCTTGACAATCTGAACAAAAAATCCATGCTTATTGCATCCCAAGGCCTATCTGGGATAGGCAATGGCTGATACAATCTAGTGTTTTGTTTCTTTCCTTTTTCATACTATAAAATCTTACATTTGTTCACAAACTTCTTCACCTTTTATCTCATATCTGGCCAATAGTATGAACTGTTCAACTGCGCAAATGTCTTGTCATGGAAAAAATGTCCTACTAGACCTCCACTATGTTTTTCCTTCAGCAGATTTTCTCTCATCGAGCACCTCAGTATGCACAATTGGAAACCTTTAAAAAAAAATACATCTTGGATCATATACTTTGTCCACCAGATTCTATCCCTAAGCATAGGATTTCCACATGCTTCATATGCTTCTTTCAAATATGGATCATCACAATACATATCCTTAAGGTGTTCAAACCCCAAGGTATTCACATGAAATTCCTATAGAATCAAACATCTCCTGCTCATTGAAGAAAAAACTTTGTTAGCATTACCATAAATATGTTTAATGACAAAAGTGAAATTTTGCATAAATTCTATCCACTTAGCATGTCTCTAGTTTAACTTCTCCTATCTGTTTATGAATTTTAAAGCTTGATTATCACTATAAAAGACAAATTCCTTTGGAACAAGATAGTGCCTCCAGTTATTCAAAGATTGAATTATGGCATAAAATTATTTATCATATGTGGAGTACTTCCTCTTAGTCTCATTCAGCTTCTCATTGAAATATGCAACGGGCATATTATCTTGGCTTGAGACTGCTCCAATTGCAACTCCACTTGCATCACATCTCACTTGAAATGTCTTCTTGAAATTTGGTAAGACCGGAATTGGTTGTTATGTTATCTTCTCCTTCAATATATTGAAGCTACTCTCGGCCTCTTCTATCCATTTGAAAGACTTTTTTCTTTTCTTCACCATGTCCATCATTTGTGCACAAATTCCACTAAAATTTCTAATGAACTTCCTATAGAAACTCGCTAATCCATGGAAGCTTCTCACCTAAAATATACTCCTTGGTGATGGCAATTCTTTGATTGATTTTACCTTATTTGGATCCATCTTCAATTCATTTGAAGAGATCACAAAACCCAAATATATGAGTTATGTTTTCATGAAAGAGGAAGTCTTTAGATTAATCAACAACTTCTCCTGTTGCAGTATCCTCATCACTAATGTCACATTTCTCAAATGATCCTCCTTAGTCTTGCTAAATACCAGTATATCATCTAGATATACAATCACAAACTTACCAATTAAATATTTCAATACTTCATTCATCAGTCTCATAAAAGTACTTGGGGCATTTGTTAATCCAAACTACATAACAATCCACTCATACAACCCTTCATTTGTCTTAAAGGATTTTTTCCACTCATCACCTTCTCTCATCCTTATCTGCTGATATCCACTTTTCAAATCTATCCTTGAAAAAATATTTTCTCCACTTAAGCAATCCATTAAGTCATCCATTATTGGCAAAGGAAATTTGTACCTGATGGTGACATTTTTTATGGCTCTTGAGTCTGTACACATCCTCCATCCTTTTTTGGACTCAACACAGTTGGTATTGTGCTTGGGTTCAAGCTTTCTCTAACCAAACCCTTGTCTAATAAATCTTGGACTTATTTCTTTACCTCCTCATTCTCTTGAGGTGTCAATCTGTATGTTGCTTTGTTTGGCAGACTTGTTCCTGGTATCAAGTCAATATGATGGTTGATACTTATAATGGGTGGCAATGAGTTAGGAAACTCATCCACTACTTTGTCAACAAAATTATCCAACAACTCCTAAACTTCCGCAGGAAAATCATCCGTAGAATTACTTATAAGGGAAACTCTAGGTTTCCTCACCACATAAAACTAAATCTCATGTTCCTTCTTGACCTCACTCAGGATTTCCTTCCCAATCATGAGAAGTATGCTTTTGTTGGATTCTTCATTTACCTTCTTCTCTTCTATTGGCAACAACATATGTGTTCTACCATTATTTTCCAAAGTGTAAGTATTTATTCTCCCATCATGAATGAAATTCTTGTCAAACTTCCATGGTCTTCCCAAAAAAACATGACATACATCCATGGGAATTACATCACACAGAATCTCATTTATATATCCACCTATTTTAATTTCAATAAGGCATTATTTAGTTACCATTACCTAGTGTCCTTTTAGCCTGGTGACAACATGTCTCACCTTCTTCTCCTCATCACCATATTCATAATCAAAGTACGTGTCCATGGACCTTATCCAGTCAACCAACTCTTCGACATCCAAATTTCCTTCATACATTGGGATTTATATCTTTTCTCTAGCTCCCAACTTCACAAAAACATTCAATAAGAATTCTTCGGCCGCATATTCCCCTACAACTTCTTCTTCGACCTATATCTCTTCACTTTATGCATCACTGACGTCTCCTGCATCAGGTCCTCTCCTCTTCACTTCTTCCATCACCTCCAACCTAGCACAAAGTTCTCTCATTTCTCTTTCTACGGCGTGATTGGGTACAGGTGGATCCACATGTCTTCTCGGTGGCATTGTGCTGACTAGTTCTCACACACAGAGCTCAACTTTAAGTTCATTTTCGGCTACCTGAAAATAAAATCATGCTCTGATACGACTTGATGGAGACCCCTCTCTCCTCCTAAGGGTTCTGTGACCTCCCAATAAAGGATATTAATATCCTAAGTTGAATTATCTCTTTCGAGCCTTCAATATCCCGTGGAACAAATTACATAGGCCCCTTTTCCTCTTTAGGCGTAGGTATTATGGAAACCTCAACCCTACCCTTCTTAGCGCTTTTATAAACCTGAAATTAGGGCACTAGCTCCTTCCCCTGACCCTTCTTTTCATATGGCCTTGGGTTGTGACACGGGGCTTAACCTCCTGACGCTTCGCAACTTTGAGACTCTAACCAATACCATATTTATGGGCCACGTCCCCCTTCGAAAACAATGATTGAGATCTACTTCAGGACTCCATGCTCTAGGATTTCTGAATGTTACAACCTCCACTTTTCCCTGGAGTTCTTCGTACTCAGAATTCTAGATCAGGCACCACGCGTTTGTCCAAATCAATGGGTCAGGTCCACTTCAGGACTTCAGCGTTTAGGATTCCCAGACACTTAGACAACCTTTTCTCCTGAAGTACTTTGTACCCAGATTTCCAGATCAAGCACCACGCATCTCCTTAAATCAACGACTTAGGTTCATTTCGGGACTTCGACGTTCGAGATCTTTGGACATTCCTGCAGCCTTTTATCTCAGAGCATTTTCATCTAGAGTTAAGGATCGTACACCTCACATCCTTCTCGTTCGACATTAGGGATCCACCTCGGGTGACCCTTTGCTCCGCGTTGCTTTCTCCTTGCTTCCAAAGTATGTGATTTGTTGATGCATGCCTCCCAAAGATTGACGGCTATAAATCACTTTGGTTATTCTGGCTTCAGGAGTTTCAACCTCTCCACACTCGCTTTCTCCCAGAGATATTTCACCCGAAGTCAACGATCTGTCAACGTGTGTCCCCCACAGAGCAACGACTACAAATTACTTCGATTATTCAGGATTCGGGAGTTTCAACCTCTCCACACTCACATTCCCCCTAAGTTATTTCACCCAAAGTTGATGATATGTCGACGTGTGTCTCCCACAGCTCAACGACTACAAATCACTTATTCCATTTGGGTTTCAGGAGTTTCGGCCACTCCACCCTTGTTTTCTCCCGGAGTGCTTTCACCTGAAGTCAATGATCTATCGACATGTGTCTCCCACATATCGACGGATACAAATGGAATTCTTTACTCTTCATATTTCCAAGGGAAATTACGGCTAACCACCTCGCAAATTTTCCAGATTTGGTAGTCTAGGGTGACTCCGCTTCCTCCTGATGAAATCCTAGTTGTTAACTCGTTAAACCTTAAAAACTTCTCCCCCTTTGAAGATTTCTTCTTGTTATTTCTCTTGAGCTTCATTTCTCAAAACCTTTACTCCTTGGAGGCTTGATTAGACACTTAGTCGACTTTCGGATCTGTGCACTCCTTGCAATAAATCTTCGTGCCCCTTCACAAGAAAACTCAAGCTATTCCGCCTAAGATTTTTGAGTCAAAGACTTTGTCGATGCACTCCTTGTGTACGATATGCACACTCTGCATATGAAAGTTTCACACTATCTCTTCTAATATTTGAGTCAAAAGACTCTTTTAAATGCACTCCTTACATACAATATGCACTCCTTCCATAAGCTCAAGGAAGAGAAACAATTGAAACTTATTCAACACTTCACATATTCATTCAGTCACAGTATAACTCATGCATTCATGAAAACATATAATAACAAACAATAGTTACACAACAAACTTCCATGCATTTGGATAGATATCCCTTTGTTATATTCATTCAAATGTAAATGGCTACAACTGATATAAGAAAATAACAACTAACTCAGAAAATACTAATGTGCAGTTGTAAACTGTTCAACAACATTATGTTCGCAACATCAGGTTCAACAGCCTAATTCAGGTGCATAATAATTTATTTATACAAGATAACTCTTAGGGTTTCCTCCAGCTACCTATCCTAGCAAATTAAAAGCATTCAACTACTAATCCTCTATTACAATAAATTTTCTGAGATATGTAGATAGGGGCGGATGATCCATATCTGCATTGCATTCAGTTTCATTTAAGGAAAAATGATCTCCTCTGATCTTATGCAATCATCCAGTCTCTGTTCATTAAAGATTTCTTTAACTTTCAATACAATCAAAAATTATTTCCCCAGGATACACAAACATTTCAAAATTTAAAACCAATCAAAAGGTGTGCTATGTGTTGCGATCGTTGTGTTGTCCATGGGTACTTTGATGACGATGCTCCTGCATCAGGCCTATACCCAAGAGATGATAGGTGGTGGAAAAGTATAGATCTTGTTGATAAATTTGGTTCCACTCAGATACTTCATGTCCACATGAATGGAGCACAGTGGTGAGTGCAGACACAGGAGGCCGACTAAGGTAGTCATCGAAATGATTTGAGATAATTTTCTTATACTTGATGTTGATATGGAACTTCTACAGGTAGGTGGACCAATTTTGATGGAGGTCATTCTGCAATTTCCCCTATGTTTGTATGAACTGCAGAGGCTTGTGATCAATGTGTATGATCATCTCTTTTCCCAGAATGTAATGTTTCCATTGGTGACAGGATTGTACAATGGAATACATTTCCTTGTCATAGGTGGTGTATTTATTAGAGAGTGTCTCACTATGGTATTCCACTGGATGATCGTGTTGAGTGAGAATTGTTCCTAGAACACAGTCAAATGCATCAGTCTCAATATTGAATGATTGTTTCATATCGGGCAAGGAGAGTACTGGAGTTGAGAATAAGCGATGCTTTAGATAATTTAATGCTCATTGATGTTCCTTCCCCACACGAACTTGTCCCTACCACTTCCCTTGGTCACTTGGCTAAGGGCCCATGTAATATGGGAGAATCCCAACACGAACTGTCAGTATACGTTGTCTAGTCCCAAGAATATCTGAAGCTCAGTTAGTGTGGTCAGGCCTGGACAGTCACATATGACTTGGATATTAGTTGGATCAACATGTACCCATGCTCATCAACAATGTAGCCCAAGTATTGGACCATTTTCATTCCAAAAGAGCATTTTTCCAAGTTGGCATATAGCTTGTGTTGCCGCAGAGTGCTCAAAACCTACTGAATATGTCGCATGTGCTCCTCTCACATTCTTATAAAGATGAGGATGAAATCCAAATATACCACCAGAAAGGATTTGGTGAAGGGTCTCAATACATCATCCATCAACCTCATGAGAGTGGCTGGTGCATTTGTTAATCTAAAGGGCATGACTAGCCATTCGAAGAGACCTTCTTTAGATTTGAAGGTTGTCTTCCATACATCAATTATTTCGATGGGAACCTGGTGGTAGCCAAACTTTAGGTCAATATTGCTGAAGAAATTTCCCCCTTAGAGTTGGTCAAGAAGGTCATCAATCCTGGGAATGGGGTATCGGTTCCTAAGTGTGATTTTGTTTAAGGCTCTATAAATAACGTAGAGTCACCACGTCCTGTCCTTCTTCTACACCAATACAATCATACTTCTACAAGGGGAGGAGCTAGGTTTGTTGTGCCCCTTTTGAAGCAACTCTTGGATATTTCACCTGATTTCATCATTTTCCATCAGTGAGCGAAGATAGAATATTCCATTAGGTAGAGGTGCGTCGGGGGTTAGATCAATTGGATGCTTGACTTGGAAGTGTGTCAGTACCCCTATAGGTGAGGATAATATGTCTTTGTATTCTTCCAAGATCCCGTCCACTTGCTTCTGTTGCAAAGAGAGGCTCTGTGTAGAGGCCATGGATGTGGTGGTGACCTTCTACTTACTATGAGCATAGATCACAAAGAAGAATAACTTCCTGGTCTATGAGATGACCTTACTACATTTCTTAGCAGATATTAAAGAAATATAAGTAGGCAGCACTACCTCTGGTATCATGTACAATTGTCTACCAAAAGTAATAATAACATTGAAGGGTCTAAACTCATACACAACATGATGCTTCCAAAAATACGATTGTCCTAAAAGAACATCACAAATGTCAAGGGGAGAAATATCACACAGTACCTCATATTTGACAGGCTTGATGTCATAGGGAAGATGGCATTGTTGGCTGACACAAAGATCTCTTCCTTGGAAAATCCAGCTAATGGTGTAGGGATGCGGGTGTGGTTTCGTTGGCAGGTCCAGTCACTTGACAACCTATACTAAAATAAGGTTCTTCAGAATCTCTCTATCGACAATGAAATGAAGTGGAGCCCTCTTTACCCACATATGCAAGTGAAAGAGGCGTTCTCCTTCCTTTGGTTCTTCTGGTTCACTTGGTCAGAATTTGGTGGTAGCGACAGTCGCACTGCATTTATCATCGATAATCCACTTCCCTCCTTCAAGATTTTATTCAGAATCAAAATTGACCTCTGACTCAGAAGCCTTCAATTCAACCATGAGTGACTGCTTGGAGCGACATTCTTCAGTGTTGTGCCAAGGGATTGTATGGTACTCACACCATTTTCTCGTGTCCTTCTTCGTCTTTTCATTACCCTTCTTGTGTTGTGGCTTGGACTGGTTGTCCTTAGGGTGACCATATCGACTTGGTCCCTTTCTATGTCGGTTGGGGCTGCCTTTTCCCTATTTCGACTGTGAGGGGTTTGCAGATCCAAACTCTCTCCTTTTCTGCTTAAATTTCTACTCGATCTTGTCCGCTTATCTATAAGATGTTCGTAATGAGGCAATGTCTAGAAACTCCATTTCTTTTGAATATATATATGAAAATAATCATAGTATTTGAGCACCAGATGATGCTCAGAGTCTTTGATACCCAATTTGGTGTGCAGGGTATGGAAAATATTGGTGAAATCTGCTACTGTCTGGTCCCTTTCTTGACATAGGGTGGTCCATCTGGTGTACTGGTCCTTGTAGCTTCCAACAAGGTAATATTGTTCTTTAATGGTGTCCTGGAAGGAATCCCATGTAGGGGCCACCACAAACATTATAGATTCATCTATGACCCTTTTCTCAGAGTAAGTATCCCACCAGTCTTTAACATGGAGAACAACCTTGAGGAGTGAAAAAGTGATATTTTTCCTATCATAAAAATTGTGGACCAAAAAATACCCTTCGAGCAGATCCAACCATTTATCTATAGCATCTGCATCTATCAGTTCTTCAAATAATGGAATATCAAAATTTACTTGTACCTTGAAGGGGGTTGCATGGTCGCTTGATGAAGATGCTTCTCCTATGGGAAGTCATTGAAGTATCTGCGTGAGGTTGTCCATTATTTCGTTCCTTTGTCACGCGAGGGATTCCTTGAGTAACATTTTAATAGGATCCCCTTCTCCATCATATTTATTTTCGTCCCCCATGGTTTGTTTTCGGGATCAACGCAACTGATCTTGCAATGGATCGATTGGATCGAGTCCCAACTTCTTATACCCATATCTTGTCGGGGACATGCACGAAGAAATGTTTGGCGATATCCCAACTATAAATGTTTGGCGATATTTTTGTAAAAATATTCGAATTTCTAAGTATTTTATATAGATTTTATAAAATTTTGGCAATTTTTAAGCTAAAATAATTTTATCCTATAGAATTTGGGTGAATCATTTTTAAAATAGCGAATCTCATTTTTGGAAAAACCATGTAAAATTAGCCCATGAGCGAAATTTAGCCCCTAAAATCATCCCTAGACTGAATACAATAAGCACATAGATATCAAGAATAACATAGATATACAGTGAACAATATCTTCCATTGAATAATCAAATAGGATGAAACTATAAAACTACAGAACTGAAACACTTTCTCAAATGGTGGTAGTTATCTCTAAGAAGAGATGTGGCTGCTATGCACATAAGTCTGAGAAAAATGGATTACAATGAGGCTCTAGAGGCCTTTTTTATATTACTTGTGAATTCCAAAACCATAGAAATACAAAAACCTAACCCTAGAAGGTGAAACGCCAAAAGTCATGTGGGTCCCTATGGGTAAGTTTGTACCTCAACTTCCCGCGGTTGTAAATTTTGCATACGACCTCCGTTTTAGGTGTGTGATAGCCCATTGGAAAGGTATTTCAGAGAAATACAAATTCCGCCGTCAAACTCTAACCCCATCTACAGTTTGACTATGGCAAGCTAAAAAAACAATGTTTAGGGCCCAAAAACGGTCCTGGAAGTAAAAAAAGATGTGTTGACATGAAAAGGTACAAAATAATCCAGTTGGATTAGGAAAGAGGCCACCAGTATCCACCTGGAGGATGTTTGGGGCTTCAAACAGTCCCATAACTATAGAACACATGATTACAAAGAAGTAGAGAAGAACATGTTGAACAAAAATGGACAAGAGGAGCCAGTTGGAACAGGTGGGTGGCCACCAATATCCACCTAGATCAACATAGCCAAGAGGTTTTTCCATGTAGATTTATTATTTCAAATATCCATGCAATAACGTGGATTTAACATCCATCTGACTGAACTCCCATATATGTGAGGCAACAAGGGAAAGAACAAGGTGGATGTAATTCATTTTGTCTACAAAGGAAAATGTTTCATTATAGTCAATTCCTACAACTTGGAAAAATCCTTTGGAAACTAACTTAGCCTTCTATCTTTCAAAACTTCCATATGATGCATACTTAGTTCTATAGACCCATTTACATCTAACAAGTTTTCTTCCTTTTGAAATAGGTACAAGATCCCAAGTATTGTTTTCTGCTAAAGAACGATACTCTTCATTCACTGTTGTATCAAAATCTGGATGACCTGAAACTTCTGCAAATGTCTATGGATCATGGGTCTTTGAAACTTGAGCCAAAAGAGAAGAGGCTCGCTGGAATTATGAACGTGTTCGACGTTGATCTGAAGGATCATCGACAAGACCATGAACCACTTCTCGTGTTGAACATGACCATCTAGGAAGCGATGGAACTGGTGATGGTTTAGGTTCAAAGGACTAATCTGGAGGAAGGTGAGCATGAGGAGGTGTATGTTCATCCTTATTGTCATCATCTGAAGAAGAAACGAAAATAGAAATAAAATAAGGAAAAAACATCGAAGATGGCTCGCTGGTCGAAGAAGGCACAATTGTCGAATTAGGCTCGCAAGCCAAGAGGTTTTCATCAAATTTAACATCTCTTCTAATAATAATTTCATTACAATGTGGTTGAAGAAGTCTATAACCTTTGACATCTTCATAATAACCAACAAATATACACTTCTCACTTTTAGGTTGCAATCCTTTCCTTTTCTCATCAGGAATGTGAGCCCATGCAATACTGCCAAATACACAGAAGTGACTTACATCTGGTTTAATTTTAGTCCAAGCTTTTTTTGTTGTTACATTTTTAAGATCCTTTGTGGGAGTGCGATTTACTATGTAATTTGCATAGTTGATTTATTCTTCCCAATAATTTAGACTTAATCCCTTAGATTGGATCACACAATTAGCCATTTATTTTAATGTGTAGTTCTTTCTCTCAACAACACCATTTTGTTGTGGTGTATATGGAACAATGTGTTTCATTTCGATGCCATGTGTAGTGCAGTAACTTGTAAAATTATTGTTCACATATTCGCCTCCATTATTTGTTCTTAACTTTTGAATTTGATGTCCAGATTTCTTTTCTACAAGGGCCTTGTAGGCCAAAAAATTATCAAAAACTTCTCTCTTGAGTTTTACGAATGAAACCCAAGTACGTCTGGAAAATTCATCAATGAAATTTAAGAAATACTTGCACCCAGAAAAGAAGGAGAAGAAAGTGGACAACACAAATCACTGTGAACAAGCTGCAAAAGGACCGATGCGTTCCAAGAGGCACGTTTATCAAAAATTTCCTGATGATGTTTTTCGAGAACACAACTAGCAAAAACACCATCTCTTCATGAAACAGGAGGAATACCAATCACCATATGTTGATTACAAAGTTGTTGCAATGAGCGATAGTTTAGATGACCAAACTGCTCATGCCAAATTTTTCTCAAGTAATCGCTATGTGAAAAAAAAAATGATGAAAAAGATTATGACCCAAAGTTGTCAAATTTGTACAACTGGTTAATATCATCAACAATTCTAGTTGCAAGAACATGCTTAGGATATTTTAGATCCTTGATTACAACTTGGTGAGGTGAAAAGTCTACGGTTTTACCTTCACCTGAATGAGTGATTTGATATATTGATAGAATATTACAAGAAATACTTGGAACACATAATACATCATTGAAATGGTCATTTTCTACTTGAACTGTTCCAGATCCTTCAACATTAAGAGATCTATCATCACCAACAAATATTTTCTTGGTGTTCCATTTATTTAGAGCATAAAATATGTATTTAACCTTGTCCATATGATAAGATGATCCACAATCAATAAGCCACTCATCAGAAGAAGAAGTAGAATTTGTATTGAAGGAGAAACCAGAAGCGTAAAGTGCATGTCCATGAGAAGAAGAAGAAGAAGAAGAAGAAGTAGAATTAATACTCATGTTGTGCTTATTAATCATTGATTCTAAAGCTTCCATCTTCTTGAAATATTTGGACTCATCATGACCATATTTATCACAAAAGTTGCAATGTATGTCATTCTTCTTATTTTTAAATTTTGCTCCTTTCTCACCATTAGGAGCTAAAGCTATCTGAGTGGGTTTGGGACCCATTTTTTTCTTGTTGTTGGAGCGAGGATGTTACTTCTTGGGATTCTTGGGTTTATCTTTTTGCTGGGAAACCAAGGCTTTGTTGGAGGTACCTGCAGTGTTGATCACTCCAAGTTGTACAAGCTTATATTCCTCTCTAATCAAAGTAGCACCAAAGGACTCAAGAGTGTGTTTTTTATAATATGTCTCTAGAGCCTCTCTCATGGCATAAAAGGTAGATACAAACATAGAATATGCACTACCTAGCTTAGAGAGAATAAAATAGATGCAATGTTCTTCATCCATATTTATATCACATTCTTCACATAAATTTTCAATGTTTTAAACTTAGACATATAGTCTCCAATGCAAGAATAATCACTTCGATTTAAATCCAGTACTTGATTTTCTAACTTTTGTGCTCGAATAATATTGATTTTACCAAAAACAGACTCAATCTTTTCCCAAGCTTCACCGAGGTCATCAATTTATTTAAGGTGGAACCTTAAATCATGAGAGATCGATTATTCCACGTGCTTCATCACTCCTATTAGTTCGTTTGACTTTCTTATCAGCATCAGTGTGTTCTTTTTCCTTTCCCAAGTTAATCTGATACAAGCCTTTACTTCTTAATAAATCCTCCATATGAGATTTCCATTGGAAGTAGTTGGTGCTAGTAAACAAAAGATTACTGGAAGAATCCATACTAAATATGTATATAATATGGATTTAAAAACTGAAACTTATGATCTAGATGGAAAGATCTCAAAAAATTATGCAGTTTAAAAAAAAATGGCACTAAAATCAAACTTTGGATGTGAAAGTTATGCCCTTTAAAAAAAAGGCATAAACGATAATCAAAGGACCACGTGGTGGTGTAAGTTGCTTTATGAAGTGATCCAATTTTATAAAGAGAACCGGGGATCACTTTTACAATGAATTTACTTTATAAAAGAAAAGTTGCATGCAAAATAAATATCTCTAAAATAAAATATTAAAGCTACTTATAGTGATTCACTTTTATGAAATTCACTTTACAATTTCAATTTGAGCATGAACTTTTTCAAAAAAAGTAACAAAAAGACCACTTACTTAATAAGGAAAATTTTAACCAAATGGTCTAGAAAAACATATCGTAGTGTTTAACAAGATGGTTTTTGTTGTTGTTGTTGTTGTTGTTTTTGTTGATGGCCTTGGAGAGCGTTGTAAAAAAAACCTCTTTTCACACAAGATTTTTTTTTGCTTCTCGATGAAAACAAGGGTTAGATCTCGGTTAGATTACCCATAAGATGGACCTTTTCCTATCTATTTCTAATTTCCTGAGATCACATAGGGAACGAGGCAAAGAGCATGCGCAGATCTAAAAGTGTAGCAACCCTGAAACAAATAATATAAGACCGAAATAAAATCAAAATGCAAAAATTTTAAAAATGCGTATTCAGGCTTTATACCTCTGGATCTGACTGAAATGGTCGTATCTTGGGAAAACATAAACCTTTTCAAGTGAAATGAAAAGTGTTACTAACTAAAACGAGTGCTCTAGACGCAATGGAATAGTCCTCTCATCCTAGAAATGTATAGAAATGTAGAAAATGGAGATGAGATAACTCGGCTTCAGGATCTCGATCTACAACAGGAGCGGATCTTCAAACAGGCTTTGATACCATGTTCAACAACAAAGGTATTCCAATAGAGGACGGACACCTTCAGTAACCACTCAAACAACCATATCAAAGATCAACACATCGATGTTTTGACGTGGTAAAACCCCTACGGGGAAACATCCATGGCCCGAGCCAACGCGACCACTTGGAGCAGTTTATTAATGCAAACAAAAAAGATTACAAAGAGATTTTACAAAAGAGTTTCTCACAATCGATCATCGGAAAATGACCCTCCATGATATTTAAATAGAGATCATGGACCAATCACATGTTAAGCCACAGATCAATGGTCGTTAAGATCAAGGAGAATATGAACCATCAGATAATTCAATGTCGGGAACATATCGTGACCATCATATTTCCTAACTACAAATGCATACTAAAGAAAAACACTAAGAAACACACTTTTACCTAACAACACATTATACCAAGTACGTATTAACTAACTCCTAAGTGTCTAAATATCCTAACAAATTTCACCCCTAACTAACTAGAGAGTATATTGATCCAATTGGATTAGATGGATTTCATATCTAGAAGTTCATATTTGCAAACAAAATAGGTATCATTCTTTTTATGTGAGGGTGTGTGGTCCAAATATACACCTCTTCTTTTTAGTAACAGAATATTCAAAATCCCATCCTACATTTGGTTGCAACTCAATATCTTCTTATTTTAGTTTGTAATCAAATAGAAGGGTAGATGTTATGATTCTAGTCGCATGCTTGGATGAATTTTTGGAAGTGTCATTACACTTAGTGATACAAGAGCATCGCTCCACCTCAACACATGCCAGCTATTCAACACATTGGTGCACATTCAAGGAGGGGAGGGGCGCCAACCCTCTCATTTTCCCCTCGAGTTTTAAAATTTAAAATGTAATTAATGCGAAACGAATGTTTTAAGGCTTGAGCAGAGCCAAATCATGCCTTCGTATAGACTGTAGATAAGGTCTCCTTAAATTGCTGATGGTAGGATGGATCTACACCTGACTCATAATAGATTTTCCACTCATTATAATCTGCCTTAGTAGTTATGAGTTTTGATGGTGATTAGACACCACTAGTGTAGCTTGGAGAGAAAGTTCGTCGATCCCCTCTTGTATAAATCCTTGTAACATATGTCTAGTAGAGGTTGTTGTTGAGGTGGCTAAAGATCCATTGTAAATCATTGTAATCCAAGAGAAGAGTCGAGACTCAGTTGGAGTTCGAGATCACATATTGTAATTGACATTCTGATATTAATATAAGAGAACAAAATTCACAGCTTACAAATTCCTGTGTGGTGGGAGTTTGTTTATGAATGTCATTTGTGTTTATGTGAATGTATGTTGTAGATGTATGAGATAGGTTTCCTCTGTAGGGTAAAGATAGAATTCACTATCTATTTGTGAGTTCATTGAGTTGTTCTTTGATCTTTAGGTTGTGCAAGGAGTGCACAATAGAGTTTGGTAAACTTTTTAGCTAGCACAAGGAGTGAACATATGAACTCTTTGGAGTCAGAGAAGAACATGCTAGGAGGGCACACCAGAGAAATTACAACTCAAAAGGGGAACCTCGAGGTTTTTGAACACCTTAGAGGAGAGATTGTGAAGAGGATGCACAAAGAGACAAGGTTGTTGAATACCTTGGAGGAAAGTTTGCGCTAGAGTAAGCGTAGAACATAGTTGTTGAACACTCTGTCGAACTCTGCCAGGAGGGCATTGAGTGGGTGCAAGTGTGCACAAGAGGAATTTTGTTCTGAGTTTTGAGAAGAGGAGTTTGTCATAGGAAGACATTCACAGATCTATTGAATACTCTGGAAATCTATGCAAGTGTGCATTGAGTAGAAGGTTCCAAGGAGGGCATAGATACCCTATCAGGGAACAAAAGGAGACATAGACCTTTGACGTCTGAGCAGTTGAAGCTCAAGGTGAATAGAGTTGTTGAACACTCTAGAGGAAGACATGTGCAGGGAGTGCACCATGCCAATACTTAGATAAGTATTGCAAGAATCCTTCTGAAGGATCAGTCGAGTGCAAGGAGTAAACGGGAACTCTAAGTCGAAGTTCTGGGATAAAGGTTGCCTAGAGGGTACACTACAAGGCTAATAATCGGAGGAGAGTTGAGTGAAAGTATGCATAAAAAGTGCAAGGAGTGAAGAAGAAGAAGACTTATTCCAAGTCCCAAAGATCAGGAGGAAAAGCATTGTCGAGACCGAACAATCAGGTTCACAGGAGGATTATGAAAGGCCACAACCATGATACTTAGACATTTTTCCCAATTTCGAGAGGGATCCAAAGCTTAAGTGGAGGAGTTACAACAACTCATAGATCAAATGAAGAAGGAGATATCTAGACCTTCAGACCCAAGTCCAGACATCGATAGGAGAATGGGTAGTAAAGTACCAAAGTCCCAAAGCCAAGTGGGTTCGTCCATCGCCCGGAGGGACAGGTGGTAAGAGATCTGGAAGTATAGAGAAATCATTCTCCGGGAGTTTTCAGTTGAGTGGAGTGCGAGGTCGTCGAAGCTCCAAAGCCCAAAGTGGATCCTGAAGGTTGATTTTTAGGAGACAGGTGGAGAAATATCAGAGAGTTCGAGAGATAGAGCTCTGGAAGATTTGCAAGGAGTAAAGAGAAGTCTTCGCGAAGTTGTGAAGATCGAAGTGGATCTAGACCGTTGGATCCAGGGAGACACGTGGCTGAGATCCACGTGTTTTGGAGAAAAGGTACTCTGCAAGGAAGAGCGGGAAGATACCCGAAGGACGGAGTCCGAAGAAGATCATAGTCGTTGGTTGTGGGAGAGACTTGGACCATAGATCGGGTCCTGAGTAAATTCGTCGATTTGGAGATCGGGACAAAAGGGAGCAAGATGCTCCCAAAAGCTCCGAAGCATAGAGTGGCGAAGAGGATTGGACTGAGGTCGTAGCTCGAGGTCATATGAAGAAGAATAGGGGATTAGAAGGAGCCCACGGGTCTCACAGGACCTGCGCCTAGGGGGAAAAGGGGCCTGTGTTAAATTGGATTGGGGCTAGCAGGGTCCCGAAGAGCCAATCTGGCTTAGTTTTGCGAAGATCCTTGACCGGGAGGTCGAGCATCCCCCAGGAGGGGAGGGGGGTCTACACCAATTAGACTTACAACTCATTCTTGTTTAGGATAGGTAGGGGAATGTTAAATTAATTTCACTTTAGGGTTTCCATTTTCTTTTCATGGTAGTAAGCATATCAATACATTTTTAAAAAGTCCTAGAAAGGCAAGATAGAAGTCCATTTTAAGAGAAATAGGTGAGTTAGCTAATAATTTTTGAAAGTAAAAGAAGAATTGTCATGTTGATGGTATTACATGTACAAATTCAAAGGGATATATGATTTATTGGGAAAATCAACATCTTGAAAATGGAATAGATCTTGTTGCAACATTCTTCAAGAAGATTTATATATCAATTAAAAAGTTTGTTCTTGATTTACCTAACCAAATTTTTTTTAGTTATCAACATTCAATAAGGAGGATGTTGTCCCCATATGGAGCCATATATTATCCCTTGAAAATAGATTCCTAATCTTTGAGGGGATACTATTAAAAATTATTGATGATGAAGTCAAAGGAGTGATGCATAATCCTCACTAGAGATTTTTTAAAAAGGCTTCTTAATCTATTTTCCTTAGGAAGTTTTTTTATACTTAGAACATCATTGATTCAATCCTTCAAAGTTACATTGAATATATTAGAAAAATGTGATTTTATTCAATAAAATATCATCTTGATTTCCTTCATAGACAAGGGTTTTGTGAGATTACCCTTAATTCTTTGGGGAATTTCCATAGAAACATGTGACTGCACTAAGCACGTATCCTTTAGAGTTGAGAGTTTTAAGGGATCACTTTTTAACCTTTTGGGGGAAGGATGATAGAGGGTTTGGAGACACTACATAAACATGGAATTATAGTGAAGGGGTTTTCAAGGGGGATCCACACTCTAGGGTTAGAATGCTCCATGGATTACCCCAATGGAATTATATACACTAAATTCATTGTGAAGGAGTGTCTATGCTCATCATAGAGTCATCCTAGGGACACTCCAGGTGAATACCTAGATAGTTAGACTATCAATCTTACAATATGAGATGGAATTAAGCCACATGGAGGAAAATTGGAGACTCAAGTGGTAGGTGGAAGATCAAGCTATTGACACATGGATTCAATGGATAACATTTCAGTGAAAATTTAACATAGAATTATGACAAGTCATGGGCATGAGAACATAAAACTAAAATTTATTCTTCAAAAGTGAGAGACAAGGATGACATACATTGGGTGTATTACTCAAATACAAATGGAAGTGTATTTCAATATAAAAATTATAGTCTTGATTTTTACTATCTATGTAGTATAAACTTCTAACAGACATAGCCCAATCAAATTTCAACATTTTAATATGACATAAATTAGACCTTAAAATTTACATTTCAATAAGATTATATTGACATGTATCACTATTCATTTCATGAAACGTTTAGAATCCTTTATCACTTTTGAAGACAAATACTCTTGTAGCTATCCTTAAGAACTTAATACTATCCTTTATCCCCATCAAAGTCAGAATTAGAATATCTAATCAGGTTGAAGTCATCTACCTTAGAGTACTTGATTCCAAAATATATAGTTCCTTTCAAGTATTTTAGAACTCTCTTTGTAGTAGACCAATTTCCTTCACAAGGAATTTGCATGAACCTGGAAATAATACCAATAACAAATGAAATGTCTGGTCTACTGGCAGTAAGAGAGATACGAATTCCCACAAGATTCCTTTGCTAGGTTGCATCCTCAAATTCATTTCCTTCTTTTGATGCGGGTTTCAAAGTCTGTTACATCATAGTAGAAACATGATTACACTAATCCAATCCAAACTTGTTCAAAATTTCTCCAATGTACTTCTTCTGGGAGACGAATATGTACTTTGGATTTTGTATAGCTTCAATGCCCAAATAGTAGTGAAGATGTCCCAAATCTGTGATCTTGAACCCTTTCTTCAACTCTTTATTTATGAATGCAATGTAGTTCTCATTGTTCCTTGTTATGAATATATCATCTGCATATACTACAAGGTACACAACAATTTTTCCAACTTTCTTGACAAGCAAAGTTGCACCAACAAGATTGAAATGATTGAAATTTAATTTCAAAAGATGCTCGGTTAATTTTTCATACCATGATCATGGTGCTTATTTCAATCAATATAAGGATTTGATGAGCTTGGATACCTTATGTTTTTTTCCATTCACAACAACATCTTCTGGTTGAGACATGAACATATTATTTTTCAAGTCTCCATTCAAGAAAACAATATTCACATCCATTTGATGAATTTCCCATACATTTTGTGCCTTCATGGAAAATAAAGTGTAGATGGTATCCCATTTTTCTATGGGGGAAAATATCTCCTTGTAATCAAAACCTTCGTTCTGTGCAAATCCCTTTTTCAAGAGTTTTTCTTTGTTCTTTTCAAGTCATCCATTTGATCTATACTTGTTCTTGAATACCCACTTCCAGCCAATCAATTTGTTTCCATATGGAGGATCCACAGACTTCCACATCCCTTTCTTAATGAGAGCATCATATTCCTTCTACATGGATTCTTTCCATGCATCATGAGAAGAAACTTATTTAAAGGAAGTTGGTTAAAGGTTCGTATATAAATTCAAACCACAATCATATGAAACATTTGTATCATATACATCACCTGAGTTTGAATTATCTACATTACCTCCATCTTGTTTTGAGTACAATTTGGTTCCT
>ML782391.1:464686-477714 GCA_009831015.1 Picea engelmannii | reverse complement strand
ACATATAGGAGCCAGTGGCATCCAAAACCCTAACCCAATGACCTGGATTAGTCCAAAACCCTAATTCCTTAACCGGAAATAGAAAACCATTGGCAAAAACCATGTGCCGAAAACCACCTAATATCATGTGGTCCCGGAAATATTCCGTCCCGGAAATATGTCGGCCCGGCGATAATATGTCAGCTCGAAACCGGCGAAAATATGTCGGCCAAAAAAAAAAAATTCGGGGGCGCTGCCCCCGAACCCCTGCACGCCCGGCGCAGGCGCTCAGACACTACTACTCGTGCAAAGAATATAACACATACCCAACACCTAGCCACGGTCGATGTGTCTGTACATAATAACCCTCGAGGTATAGAAAATGAGATATTTACGAGGATTGAAAAGTAAGTCACTGACATATCTCACAATATTTCCCTCATCACAGAGGCTCTATAAACAAATCTTAGATCGATCAAATAAGTTGGAGGATCAAACTTAGATATAGGATTAAATGGGAAAATAAAGGGTAACAAAGACCCAGAAAAGGAGTCACAAAGATAACCCAAGAAAGATCACCCAAGTTTGAGTACCATAAACCTTTCATGATATTTATTCAATACAGAAGAAAAAATGGGCATTAATCCATACCATGGGGAGATCGATGCATTAAGCCGAATCATTGGTTGCAACAAACATAATTTTATTTTAGTGTTCACCATATATATGAAGAACAAAATATATCATTTTCCATACTTAAGTTAGAGGACCATGATTTAACCTAATGAGAAAGCGATACGTAAATAACTAGTGTAGTGGGTGATCTTCCAATAACTAGGTAGCAGGAATTTAAAACCCTCACCAAGTCCCAGTTCTACCCTATCAGGTATGTACATGACCAATGGATCCAATGGCACTAATTCAAGTAGAAGCAAGGGAGTAGTATGTAGGAGTACACAACTGATTTCAAAAAGTTGTCCATCATGATGGGTATCTCTCTCAAGTACCTATATGTACTACTCAAGTATATGGGGGGTCTACATAGACATATATGAAATAAAGTGATGTTTTTCAAGACAAGGATAATGGACAAGGCATGTGTACAGGAAAATTATCTAGAAAACATATGCCATAAGAAAGGGTAGCCAAGTGGTTCCAAGCATAAAGAGATACATGAAGCTTGCAAGGAGGGGAAGAACAAGTGGAAAGGGGGAAATGATAAGAATAAGAAAAACCACTAGAAATCAATGAAAGGATCCTAGAAACCATTGTAACCATTGCAGTATTGATGGGAACATGAAGCAACAATATTGGAAACTATATCTACAGTTGAAGCTGAAGAACTACAAGAAGGATGCAAAGAAAAAGAATATTTTAGCCATGGATTTGAGCAATTAGGTTGAAATAAACTTAGATGTGGATGGTAATATTTTTTTCATATTAGTGAAAAAAGAGTTGAATCTATGTAGTCTTCATTACCAGGAAGAGAAGGAGATGAACATACTCTTCCAAATCAAGATCCAGGTCAAGAAGACCAAGATAGATGCCCTATTTGACTTTGGTTCAAATGTTATTCTCATATAATTGGATCTATACAACAAGATTGTATTGTAGGTTTTCAATTATCCTAGCCCATATTCATTGGGATGGGTAAGAAAGAATGCAAAGATCAAGTTCATGAAATAGTGTAACATTAAATTTGTTGTAAGTGTTGATTTTATTGATGAAGTGGAATGGGACATAGTACACCTTGATGTATGTGGAGTATTTTTTGGAATCCCCTACATGTATATGAGGGATGCATTCTTCATTTGGAGATCCAACCAATACTGAACAATCAAGAATGGGAAGTCCCGCATCATCAAAGCACATAAAGACAAGTCAAATATGTCACTGGTAAGTTCCAACCAAACCAAGAAGTTGTTTTTTACGTTTATTAAAAGAAAATCAGTTTGATAATGAGTCAATAAGAGTAAAGGAATCCCTCAAGGGGTGTAATAAAGACAAGAAACAATATTTGGAGGAGTTTATATAGGAATACAAAGGATTTTTCCAAGATACTAAAGGAATACCACTTGATAGGGAAGTGGAGAATGAAATACAGTTATTTCTATACTCCCTGTTGCTTAATATTAGGATATATAGATAGTCTATTTTGGAAGAAAATAAAGTGAAGAAGAAGTTGCAACAACTGTTGGAGCAGGGTTTTATTCAAAAACTCCCCTCACCTTGTGAGTCAGCTATCAAAATTGTACCAAAGAAGGATGGGACTTGGAAAATTTGTATCAAATACAAAGCATTGAACAAGATTACAATAAAAAATTTGTACCCTCTACCAAAGATCTATGATCTAATTGATCAATTGAAGAACACAAAATATTTCACCAAGTTGGATCTCAAATTTGGATACCACCAAGTATGCATCAAGGAAGAAGACACCTGGAAGACCTCCTTCAAGACAAGACAAGTTTTGTATGAATGGTTGGTCATGCCCTTTGGTTTATGTAATGCACCAGCTACATTTATGAGACTGATGAATGATATATTACACACACACACACACACACACACACACACACACACACACACACACACACACATATATATGTATATATTCATTTTTTATATTATATTTGGATGATATACTTGTTTATAGTGCTACCTAGGAGGATTACATATCATATCTCATGTAGGTGTTAGAGCAACTTAAGAAGAAGCAATTGTTGGTTAACCTCAATAAATGTGATTTTTCTTAGTATTATTTTCTGTATTTGGGGTATGTGATCAGTGGAGGTGATTTCAAGATAGATTCTGCAAAGATGGAGGCCATCGTGAAATTCCCAATTCCTACAAATTTCATTGATGTTGGGAGTTGTTTTATGGAAACACGGTACTCATGGAAGTTCACAGCTTCATTTTCAATGATAGTTGCACCATTCCACACCATAATAGTGAGTGGTAAGAGTTTCCAGTGGGGAAAGAGTCAATAAAATGATATCGATGATAAAAAAATAATATCAATGAAGCACCAATTCTTTCATTACAACACTTATAAAATCCTTTCGAGGTGGAGACATATGCAAGTGGGTATGGAATGGGAGAAATTTTGATGTAAGGATGAAGGTATGTATTCTATCATTCTGAAATATTTCATGGGGAAGTTCTCAACTACCCTAATTATGACAAGGAAATAGATGCCTTGGTGCAATCTATAAATAAGTGGAAGCAATATGTAATGGGAAAGGATACCATTATCCAAATAGATCACGAATCACTACAATGTTTGCAGGGCCAGTGTAAGCTACAACAAACTAGAGATTACAAGTGGACATGATTTTTACAATAATTTCATCTAGTCATCGAGAATAATAAGGGAAACAAAAAAAATTTGGTATACATGTTTTCAAGGAAACCCACATCCAAGATTACATCTTTGGGAACTCGGATGCACATGGATCCTTTTAACCAGGATTGATAAAGAGATGAATACATAGAATATGAGGACTTTAAGGAGGTGTTTTAGTAGCTACATGTCCAAATTCATATAGAAGAAGGTGATGGAAAGGCTGACTATAATTTCTAGAATGGGTTACTCTACAAGATCAACAAGCTTTGTTTCCCTAAACGTGAACAACTACATCTTATCAAAGAGGCTCACACTTCCAATGTTGTAGGATATTTTTTTGTTGGGAAGATGGTTTCCAACTTACAAAGGTATGTGTACTAGCCTATAATGAAAGAAGGTGTAGCATGATGTATTAGAGGATGTATACATTTTTGTACTACAAAGCCAGGTAATAGGAAGCAAGTTCTATACCATCCCTTACTTGTACCCACTCAAACTTGGGAAAGCATTTCCATAGATTTTGTGGGAGGTTTATGTTGGCTTTGTTTCACACTTGTGTGTGTCCTTATTAACACTAGGGAGTTTATACCCAGGGTTCTTCGAGAGTTTACCAACAAAAACCCCAAATCATCGACATATCAATCTTCAACCAAGGCCAAAGAAGGTATCACCCGAGACACAATGAGGATCAGAAAGACCATATGTTCTTGTGATAGGGATGAAGGATTAAGCACACAAGTATCCATTCACGATGGAATTCATGCACGCCATTAACATCGACCTACTATTCATCAATAAGTAAAACAATACACACACATATCCAAATAACACATGAATGACACATGATAGATCAAAATCATTGCTACTTTATTATTCCTTCCATTCCATAACACAAAGCAAATTATATTCAATGGCCATAGATTTTCATGTATTCTTTAGATAATTCCTAATATTTACAACATATTTCACCCTGTGCATTCCTTAGACCTCAGACATATGAGAGAATCACACTTATATTCAGAAGCCTTATATTATTACAAAGGCTTAGAATGAGCTCGAGACACAACTCAATGAATCTTATATGTGAGTGTCTAACTCTCTCACCATATAACTCTATTTATGATGTAGCTACTTCCTTTTATAACTTTCTCTACTCGGGAGCTTTGTATCTTTCTTCTCCACTCCATTCGTTCTACTGACAAACTACCTCACACACTTCTGGAATTCACCTACAATCCACATAGCCTTATAGAATTAGGGAAATATTAACTACCTTGCTAGCTCATCTTTTATCAACTCCACATTCACTTGTGTTTCTTGTCCATTTTGTTTCTTGTCGTAATCATTCATGAATATTTCCAGACGATTCCTTTCTTGATTTCAGCATGCGACTTCTTCATTTTCAATGCTACTAACAAAACTTAGACCGCCACTCATATTTCATATCTTGGAATTGGTGCACAATATAAAACTCAATTCGGTGTGCAATTCTTGTTCTTATTTGCACATTTATCTTAGTTGCATGTTGGCACAAGGGAAAACCCAGGGTTCAGCTCCAAGAGCGCACCAATAAGCCCTAACTACTAGCCCTTTCGGCTACACCTGCGAAGCAGATGTAGTCTCACCCGAAGTAGCTATCGGGGGGTTGCAGAACAAAGATGTCTACAACTAAGGGAACTATAAAGTGGATCCAACACTAGAAAAATACAGCATGCATATATCACTTATCAGCTTAGATCTATTCCACGCATCTATCATATCTACCATAGCAATGCAATAACAATATATCAAGGTAAAATAACATAGCATCAATCACAGACACAAGACAAGATATACGTGGTTCACCCTCTCTCTAGGGCTACATCCACAGAACTATGCTTTATAATGTATTGAGAAGAAGCATACAATTCTTGTTTGCGCTCTTAGCTAGAAGATCTTCTTTCTTCTCCTCTCTCTCTCTCCTCTCCCTGCGCACCTAGCTGCAGGGTGATCTTTGCACCCAGGTGAAGATCTTACAATTTATAAGGCTCTCGCACTCAGCACTTCTCTCTCACCCAATGTTACTCACTCGATCCCGAAATGACAAAGACAACAACAATGATCATAACATCAACAGCCCAACCTGGGTCCTTTAGACCTCTATATATACATTACAATCACTCACTAACATCCTTAGGTCGAAACCTATGTGTCAAAACCCTAGATACCAAAACCCTAGGTGTCTAAAACCCTAGGTCAACTTGACCTGCATTTTCAAGGCTTCGACAACCTGTCTTTCCTTCCTTCTCACGTGGTTATCCAAAGCATCCAATGGTGGATTTTTCTGCTTGATGAGTTGTCCACAATCCTTCTTTCTTGCTATTTTGTCTCCCTTGATCTCCTCATCCAACAAATTTCTTTCTCAAAATTCGCTCCATATTTTCTTCTCTTTTCTCACTTCGACCCGGTAACAGTCACTGTGTCTTTTGCGTAGTTCACATTTTGTCTTTTATTCCTTGAAATTTGATTATTTCCATAACCAAGGGCCAACATGCCCCCAACACTCACCTGTGACTCGTCCCGAGGCACTTCAGATCTGACCTTTCTGTTTTACTTCAACTTCAAACTGCGCAGTGTAGCCTTTGCTTTCTGCTCTATGCCTCCTCTCCTTCCTTGTGTAGACTATATTTTTTGTGTCTGGTACCTAGTTTCAACTACACCTGGTACCTATACCCTTTTCCTTATGCTTTTACTTAGAGCTGTGGGGCAGTGGGTTGTCATAATACAATTTCAACCAGATCCCATTCACTAATCCTTCCTTCCATTCTCCATTCAATGTCTTCAACTGCGCATCTCCTCCTTTTGTAACATAGGTGATCTCATATGGCCTGAGACAATGCGTTCTAAACTTCCTAGGATGTTTTATGAACTTACTATCATATACCAGTACTAGATCACCTTGCTTGAATGCCTTCTTCTTTATCAGCCTGTCATGATAGGCCTTTTCTCTTTCCTTTTGCACCCGTTGATGAAATCCTGTAAAAAATTTGTCTTCTTCGAGTTTGATCAACTGTGCAAGCCTCTCTTGAACAACGCCAATATCATCCATATCTATAAAGGAAACAATTCTTAATCTTGGTACCAAATATTCCATTGGGACAATGACTTCGAGACCATATACCAACTTAAAAGGGGTCTGCCTTGTTAGCTTCTTGCAAGTGGTTCTATAGGCCCATAGTATTGCTTGTACTCTTAAATCCCAGACATCCTTGTTCACACTGCAAATCTTTGTCAGTGTTGTCTCCAAGATATTATTGAATGCTTCCACTATCCCATTTGCTTATGGATGGTAAGGCGTGCTCTTCTGGTGATGGACTGAAAATTCCTCAGTCAAGGCTTCAACAATCCTATTTATGAAATGTGTGCCTTGATCACTCATAAGGATCTTTGGGCATCCAAAACTGGTTATGATGTCATCAAATATGAAGCGCGCAACTGTAGTCTCACTACAGTCCTTTACTGCTCTTTCTTCGACCCATCTGGTCAAGTACTTTGTTGCTGTAATTATGTATCTTGCTCCTGTGTGCTTTCCTGGTGGGTTTATAGGTCCGACGAAGTCAATGGACTATTTCTCAAATGCTTGTAGGGTCAGTTGTGGTGTTAGTGGCATTTCATCTCTTGTGGATGGTTTCCCAACTCTTTGGCATACATCGCAGGCTCTATAATAGTCTTTAGCATCTCTGTGTAAGGCATGCCACAAAGGCCAGCTCTAAGCACCTTTTGTGTGGTTTCTTTCCCTACGTAGTGTCCTCCTGCGATGCCCTCATGAGAGTCTGCGAGGATTAATGGTTTCTCTTCCTCCATAACACACCTTCTCAATATCTCATTAGGTCCCATTTTGTATAGATATCCAGCTATAAGTGAAAATTCGGCAGTGCGCACTACTAGTTGTTTATTCTGAGGAATTGTATACTCACTACGTGTCATTCCTGTTGACAGGAACTGGACTATCTCTGCGAAGTGGTCATCAATCTTTCTAATGGCCAACAACTGTGCATCCGACAATGCATCCTCCAAACTGGTCAGCTCTTCACCATGTTCCAACCTTGACAAGTGGTTAGGACCTTTATTTATTCTTCTTGGCTTTACTATGATCTCAAAGTCATATTCCTGAAATGTCAGAAGCCATATTTATATTCTCCCCCCCAACACTAGCTTGTTGACTAGGTATTTCAGCCTGGAGTGATCAGTAAACATTTTAAAGTGTCCTCCCAACAAGTAGTGGTGAAATTTCTGCAGCGCATACACCATGGCTAACCCCTCTCACTCGGTAGTGGTGTAATTGATCTCAACAGTTGATAGCTTATTGCTTGAAAATGATAACGTATGGTCAATATCTCCTTCCCTAGGTTGTTCTAACACTGCTCCTAAGGAAATAGAAGATGCATAGACATGCACATGAAACTCCTTGCTCCAATTTGGGAAGACCATAATAGGCGCAGTAAACATTTTATGTTTTAGTGTGTCGAAGCTCTGTTGGCACTCTTCTGTCCAACTAAACTGAAAGTATTTCTTCAAAAGATTTTCCATGGGTGTTGTAATATGGGCATATCCTTTAATGAACTTTATGTCGTATCTAGTATGTCCCAGCGCAATGCGCAGTTGTTTGACTGAAGTAGGAGGGGGTAGATCAACTATAATGGAAATTTTAGATGGATTGACCAACAATCCTTGCTTGCATACAATATGACCTAACAACACTCCAAATGGCAAGAAGAAGATGCATTTCTTCAGATTCAAGGCAATTTGACACTGCTTGCATTTGTCCAATATTAGCCTTAGACATTCAATATGATTTTTCAATAAACTAAAAGTAGTCCAATCATCAAAATATGATTCTAGAAATTTATGAAGAAACTCCTTGAATGCTTCAACCACCACCCTGGAAAATATGGTTGGGGCATTCTTCAATCCAAATGGCATCATTGTATACTGATAGGACCCCCATTCTGTTACAAATGTGGTCTTATGGCAGTCTTCCTTGGCAATCTGGATCTGATGGTATCCCGAGAATCCATCTGTAAAAGAATATACCTCATGACCTCCCACATTATCTAGCACTTCATCAGTGAATGGTGTAGGGAAGAGGTCATGCAAATAGGCATCATTCAACTTCCTAAGATATACATAGGTCCTGATCTCTCATGTCTTCTTGTCTTGCATCACCATAGGGCTAATCCATTCTAATTCTTCCACAGGTTCTATAATCCCTGCTTCCAGCATTTTGTCGAGCTCAATCTTCACTTTCTTCTTATATTTAGGGTTCAATATGTAGGGTCTCTGTTTGACTAGTCTTGCATCTGGTTTCAAAGGGATCCTCATCTCTCCCATAGTCCCTTTAATGCCCTTCATATTGGTGAACTTGGTTGGAAACAAATCCTGATATTCATGTAGTAATTATGTTATCTTGTCAATAGTAGCAGCATCCCAATAATCTCCAACATTTGCAATCTTCGGTGTTTGTTTCGTTCCAATATTGACTTTCCTAATCTTGATTGGTTTTCCAATGAATGGTAGCTCAACTCCTAGTCCTTCCACATATGTTTGGCCTTCTATTTCAGTGATGTTCACCTTTCTAGGATCATCGTCTTCATCAACATTGATGTTGTAACAACCTTGCAGTTTTTGGAGAGGCACAGTCCATTCGTCCTCTTCTTAATCCAAAGGGAGGTTAGAGGCCTCCTCAAATACTTTTTGTCTTACAATCTGCAATGCTTGATCTATTGAAGGATATTGACTTTCAAATAAGAAGGTGGTTACAAAATTCTGAGTCATACCTTCCAAATCTGTAGTGATGAGGCACAACTCTGCTTGAAGGTACCAATTGATAGGTGTTGTGTCCAGTGTGTTAATGAATTTGTGCCCCCACTGTTCTTGAGGAATGTTTCTCTAGGCTTGTTCGCAACTTTGCACATGGTCCTTTGGGCATCTTTGATCTGTGTACCAAACTTTGTAGCCTTCTACTTGTGTTGAGAACCGTGTTGTCATCAAGGTACGACATTGTACCCATTCTGTAATGTTGGTTTTATGTGTCCCCCACCATCTTGTTGGGGTTGCTTTCAGGACCTCATCCATCGCCAACAATATTTGTTGCATTGGTACACTTTCTTCAAAGTCTGACAAGAAGGTTTCTAAAGGATTCAGACCATCAAAGGTGGGTAGGTTACTTACTGTTGTGCCGATCCAACGAACTTCTCTGGTTACTCTAGCACATCTTCTTGTAGATACTTCATACATTTTATTTTGCTACTTCTCCAATGCTTCTTCTGAGTCTGATGAACATGCGTTTTCACTTCGTTGGATTAGGTTTCCATCGGCTGTAGGATTGATGTAATCCTGTTGTCTGGTTGTTAGTTTGTATATGTTTTCCAACTCATATGCATGGTCTTCCTCTCTGATGGGTTATGTGTATCACTGAACTTCATATGGATCTAAGGGTGCAATGAACCTAAGCCCATCTCTTTCAAAATTCATACATATTTTCTTTAAATCAACCACAGTGGAATTATTGAAAGCCCATTCAATTCCTAACAACGCAGGGTAAGGACAATTATCATCAACTCTCTCAATTACCTCAAAATATGAAAACGTTCTTACTCCGTTGATGTCCACAGGGACATGTTCCAATCATCCAAAGGGGCTAACAACTTGTTGATTAGCCATCCTAATCCTGATAGGGGAATAGATCAAATTCAATTTTCCAATTATTTCCTAGGTTTGCTTCGTCATGACATTGACCTCTGACCCTAAGTCGAGGACCACATAGTCTATATCATATTCTCTTATTTGAGCATTCAAGTGTAATTCCTTATTTTTCCTTCTCTTTTTGGTGATTTGGTGTACTTCCCTATTCAGTAAGGAGTCTATCTTTCCTAGCTCATACTATCTGATTAAATTTTGTATATCTTGTACAACGCTCTTATCTTGAATCAACTTAATGAAAGTATATAAAAATTCCATGAGCTTTCTTACCTCTTTTCCTTCTCTTGGCGAAGTAGACTGATCAAATGCCTGAGGCATCCCATATTTTCTTAATTTTGGTCATGTCTTTGATGAAGAGCCTTGGTCTGCTTTGAACTCTTTTCTTGCCTCCTCAAATATATGTCTTTCTTTCTTTGCATCAAAAGTTTGGGTCTTCTCTGCAGCTTTCCTAATTCCTCAGTCTTTTGTAGTCGTTCCTTGGGTCAGTCGGTCTTCTCCTATAACAGTGCGTCCTCTAGTTATAAAAACAACTCTAGGGTCTTATCCGCGAGGTTTGACATATATCAGTTTTAGTTGCGGGTTCTATTGAGGTCCTCATCTTTCCTAAAGCTTAGCCAACAATGTTGGACATTCCTCGATAACATGCTCAAAGGAGTTGCAATAGATGCAAGTGGTACAAGGGTTCTGATAGTCCCTTGCTAGGTGTCCTAGCTGTGCACAGTTATAACAAATTATCTATCCTCAGACTTGACCCATACCTCGTCCTCTTCCTCATCCTCTAAATCCATCGTTAGAATTGAGGTTTCCTCTCCTAGGGGAGTTATACTACGTAGTGTTTCCTTCTTGTTGTACTTCGCCTTGAATTTTGTATATGTCTCTTGACCTTTAATGAATGATATCGTAAGCCCTACAATCCATATCATCCTGTCCCATAGACTTACAGAAGGTGCAATACAAATTTGTGGGTGTCTGAACATATTTTTGCATGTAATAGCACTCACCAGGGCGATGTCTATTTGGGAATACCTCGCACCAGGGTAAGGTGACTTGCTTCAAAGGGCTCAAAGATCTAGAGGCCAAGTATTCATGGAATAAGGGACAATGTTCCTTTTCATGGCCTTATGATTTGCATCTGACACACCATATGTCTTCTCTTTTATCTTTTCCCTTGTCTTTTTCATATCTTCGACCTCCAAAGACAAACTAGTTAGTTGGCTCAAGACCTGACTCATACCTAAGTTGGATTCTCCCATAGGGGATGATTCTAGTTTCATGGTGATCTTCAGCTCCTCAGCCTGCGAAGAAATATTCTATTGCATCATAGGAACTCTGATGTGTGGTAAAAGGGTGGCAATGAACCACTCTTTGTTCTACTCATCTAGGATCTGAAAAGTCAATCGGCCTATTAAGGTCTTGAATCTTTGATCGATTTCCCAAACGGGTTCAGCTACCTTCTGCTTGATCTCTTTCAACTCTGTAATACATTGTGATTCTAATTTGGGTTTCTTGAATTATGAAATCAATGCATTCTGGATCTGATTCAGTGGCTTAGGCTGTGCAAGTCCTTTGACAAGATTCACGTACCATCTCAGTGCACGATCCCTTAGGGTAGTACTGAACCGAGTTCTTTTAATAGCTTCATCGGTGACATTCTTAATATTCCATACGGCTTCACATAGGAACTAGTGTTGGTCATGATCTTCATACCCATCTCCCCTAAATATAGGGAGCCTCATCTCATCTGCCATAGATCTTCCTAGGTTTCCTAGGTTTCCTATCTAAGTATATGTTGAAATGCTAGTAATAGTACTCTGAGGAATCTGGTGACTCTGACTATTTTGATTTCTTAGTGCTACTGAAACAATAGGAGGGATAATAGTACTTACTTCAGCAGTATGCGCAGTTCCTGAAGTTTTTGGCTCATCCCAACGAGGTTCTTAATGTTGGGTGTGTGTTATATTCTTTGCATGTGTGTGTGTGTGGGTGCGTCAGATACGACAACTACGCGGTTTTTGCTATTTTTAGCGGATTTTGCTATTTTTAGCTGATTTGTAAATTAATCCTGAATTAAGGGATTAGGGTTTTGGTATCTACGGAATACCTAAAAACATTTTATATATTGTATGGCGAATGGTGAAATTCGATATAATGAAAATAAGAAAGGTTTTCCCGGTTGAGGGTTTTCGGTAAAAATCTCTGTGTACTCTGTGTATGATCGATTGAATAATTTATGTATTGCTTAAGAATCTATATGCATTTCTTTACTTCGCAGGTTTAAAACTTATATGTGGTATCAAAGCACGTTTTTGGCTTCAGAGGGACGCCTTTGTTGTTGAGGGTTTGGCTTGGTCTTGATAGATCAAGTTTATCTTGGGTCTATGATAAACCTGGGTTTAGTGGGAGCTTTTGCAGTGGAGATTCGAGTAAAGTAAGAGGAATGGTGAGCTCATCTAGAATCGAGATAGAGAAGTTCAACGATAAAAACTTTGAGCTATGGAAGCTAAAGATGGAGGACCTTCTTGTAGACAAAGAACAATGGATCGATGTGGATCCTGGTACACAGCCTACTGGTACACCATATACAAGCACACAGGCTACTGGTACACAACCTACCAGTACACAAACTACTAGTAGACCAGTTACTGGTATGTCGAAGGAAGATTGGGACAAGTTGGACAGAAGAGCAAGGAGTACCATTCGACTCTGCCTGGCAGATTCGGTGTTGTTGAATGTCTCGGGAGAATCTACATCCAAGGAACTATGGGATGAGTTAGGGAATTTGTATCAATCAAAGTCCCTGGTAAACAAGTTGTTTCTTTGAAAGAAGTTGTATCATCTTAGGATGGAAGATGGAGATTCCGTGACAGAACATCTAAATGCCTTTAATACTCTGGTAAGTCAACTTGGATCTGTTAATATTACGATTGCAGAAGAAGATAAGTGTATTACTTTGTTATGTTCT
>ML782391.1:440836-461576 GCA_009831015.1 Picea engelmannii | reverse complement strand
GCAGATTCATTGACAAAGTCTGTGAGCACAGAAAAGTTCTCTTGGTGTAGAGTAACAATGGGCATTGTTGCCCTGGATTGTTGACTATATAATCCCCTGGACCCCTGGATGCAAAGAAAACAACAAGTGGGAGAATTTTGGGTGTGTGTTATATTCTTTGCATGTGTGTGTGGGGGGGTGCGTCAGATACGACAACTGCGCGGTTTTTGCTATTTTTAGCGGATTTTGCTATTTTTAGCTGATTTGTAAATTAATCCTGAATTAAGGGATTAGGGTTTTGGTATCTACAGAATACCTAAAAACATTGTATATATTGTATGGTGAATGGTGAAATTCGATATAATGAAAATAAGAAAGGTTTTCCCAGTTGAGGGTTTTCGGTAAAAATCTTTGTGTACTCTATGTATGAGCCATTGAATAATTTCTGTATTGCTTAAGAATCTATATGCATTTCTTTACTTCGCAGGTTTAAAACTTACACTTAAGCTTTTACTTCCTCTGCCCTAGCGAGTTTCGAATGCTCTTCGTCCGTCAAATTTGCCTCTTCTCCACTATAGAAACTCTCATCCCTGTAGTTCTTCTTGAGTAAGTTCGCAAGATGAACTTCTCTGAATTCTCTCCCACTGCGCATATCTCCAGCTTCTGTGTCATTATCGTTGTCTGAATTCCTAAACATTAGCTTTTCCATATCCGACCAATCTACTGTATCTTCAAGATGTTCTTCTCATGCAATATCATCTTGATCCTCAACTTTAGAAAATGTAAAAATTTTCCTCTGGGTCCCTTGAAGAAATATCTCTCGACTTGGCTATACGACTCTACTCTGTCAACAAAAAACTCGGTAAAGTACCCTCCAATGGTGCTATCAAACCAGTGATCTACTGCCCTTGATACAGTGTTATCAACTCTCTTGACCTTCTTGATCAACACCGGCGTCCAAACTATAGGAGGTCTAGATCTGATCTCAAACTGGGTATCTGCTAACCTAGCTAAACACTCATATATCTCCTAATGGATTCCTTCAAAGAAAATATTGTGTATATCAGTAAAGATATATCTCTCCAACCAATCCTCTGTACTAAGATTGGGATTCTTATTCTGGGCTTCAACAAAGTCCTTTTCTTGATCTTCTATCCACTTCTGAATCTTTGTATTTGATGGGAACCACCTTGACATTCCCTCAAGAAGATTCTTGTCCTGACAATGGAACCATTTTTTGGCACAGGGGAATACCCAGGGTTCAACTCCAAGAGCGCACCAACAAGCCCTAAGTACTGGCCCTTTTGGCTACATCTGCGAAGCAAATGTTGTTTCACCCGAAGCAACTATGGGGGGGTTGCAGGATAGAGATGTCTACAACCAAGGGAACTATCAAGTGGATCCAACACTAGAACAATACAACTTTCATAAATCACTTATCAGCATAGAACTATTCCACGCATCTATTAGAACTACCACAACACTGCAATAACAATATATCATGGTAAAATAACATAGCATCAATCACACACACAAGACAAGATATACATGGTTCACCCTCTCTCTAGGGCTACGTACACACAATTTTTCTTTATAATGTATTGAGATGAAGCATATAGTTCTTGTCTACGCTCTTAGCTAGCATATCTTCTTTCTTCTCTTCTCTCTCTCTCCTCTCCCTGTGCACCCAGCTGCAAGGTGATATTCGCACCCATCTAAAGATCTTACAATTCAGAAGGCTCTCACACTCAACACTTCTCTCTCACCCAACAACCTAACCCAGGTCCTTTAGACCTCTATATATACATTACCATCACTCACCGACATCCTTAGGTCAAAACCTAGGTGTCAAAACCCTAGATACCAACAACCTAGGTCAAATTGACCTGCGTTTTCAAGGCTTCACTAGCCTATCTTTCCTTCCTTCTCGTGCAGTGCTCCAAAGCATCCAATGGTGGATTTTTCCACTTGATGAGTTGTCCACGATCCTTCTTTATTGTTGTTCTGTCATCCTCGATCTCCTCATCCAATGGATTGCTTTCTCGGACTTCACTCCATGTTTTATTCTCTTTTCTCACTTCGACCCAGTAATAGTCACTGTGTCTTCTACGTAGTTCGCATTTTTCCTTTTATTCCTTGATATTCTGTTATTTCCATAACCAAGGGCCAATAGTGCATGGAAAATTGGAATGGGAACATACAAAACTTGCAATGAGAGTGCACAAAACTTGGAATGAGTGTGTGCAAATTTATTTGTGCATGAGCACAAAATTAACCCAAAATGTTAGGTGCCAACACTATAATTTTACTCATCCTCGAGCCAAAAGCTTCATGGAATTACCGTCACAATGGACGGGACAATAATTTTTAGTTCTTGCATGAACTCGTTAAAGAGGAACTCAGGATCATTAATGTATCCCTGGAGATCCTTCGTGAGATGAATAGAAGCATAGACTTCAACTATTGTGACCTGATAAGTTGTCAGGTCAGTTGTATTGATTTTTTCAATGAGAGGGTCGACAACAACCTGCACATCGAAAAGCTACGTAAATAAGAACATGGTTTTATCAGCTGCAGAACTAATCATCTAAAACATACTCTATTGTTCATCCAAATCTGTGGTGATCTCATTTGTTTTCGTTTCAATTTCTATCATCAAATTTGCACGCTCCTCGAAGGGAAAAGAGGCTAGATATCTTTTTTTTTTCTAACTTTGGCCTCAGTGACACGAATTGGATCTTGACAAGTAGTGAGTTCTAGAGGACCATGTAATTGGTCCCACAAATTAAATCTATAATTGACCAGAGATGAAAAATATTGGGAATGGTTTTGGCCATCCTGAATGGCTTCTTTGGCAAAAACAATATTCTTTTGTAGTTATGTAAGTTCTAGCATTACCTATTGAAGCCATGCCCAAATTTTTAGATTCTGAGATTGGAGTTCATGAACATGCATGACAACTACTTGTAGTTTCTGCAGCGAAAGAAGCTCTTGTTGAACCTATTCATGTTGGTAAACCTGAGAATAGGCCTCATTAAGAGCAATAACCATCTTAGTTTGATTATTAAGGATGGCCACATATTGGACCTGATTTTTGGTATGTGTAGTCACTTGAGCTATGTGTAAGCCCTCTAAATTTTCTCAAGTTGTTTAAGTTCTTGATGCACGTGCAATTCTTGTTGTAATTGGTACCTTGTGGCATCATGCCTAGAGAATTCTTGGTCAAATTGAATACAAACATGGGCCTACTCACAGGTGATCGCTTGGTGGAATTCCCCCAAATTGTGCATCATAGTAAAGATAAAGCATTGGATTTTAGAAGTATAGACTTGTAATAGGTTAAGTCATTTTCTAGCTGAGGCTGAGGGGATGAAGGTGAGGGGGTCGACACTTGGCACTCTGCGTTGAATGACTATAGAAGCATCGATTTTTTGGTTTGATGGGGTTGGATATTCTGATAGGGAGGGAAAATCCAATTGCTGGGATAAATTATCCACCTATTGCATGATGTAATTTTGAGAGACATGTAATCTAGCCAATTACACATGAATTTCCTTCATCAACTTTTATATTTACCAACTCTGAGTGGGGGAACACACCTCTACTTGATTTTCGTGTGTTTTTCCCTGAAGCTTGATGGGACCACACCATAGTTTTGATTGACATAAGGGTAGTGTAAACTCTTCTTAAAAAAGGGTCACTCGGGGTGGAGGTGAGTGATCTCTTTCCAAGCGAGAGTCAATTTCAATATGAGTTGCATCCTGAATTTTGGTTGCTCACTTTCACTTTTTTGTAGTTGTGGTGTTGGTGTCATATTCACCAACACTCTAGTTGTGTTCATCTAAATTGGAAGAATCTCGACCTTTGTATGGTTTTGAGTTTCATGATTCGGGGAAGCAGTGGAATCCTTATTTTGTTCATGGAAATTCTTTTTCCTTCGCTCAAATTTAGATTGAACCTCCAATAAAGGAGGATAGTATTCAATTGGCTTGTTTTCAACTCCCTCTATGATATCCCTCCCTGTAATACATAAGGGGAGAACTTATTTCATCTTTCCTATAGCTTCTAGGGGAAACATTACCACGTTATGGAAAGTAGATTAAAATTGAAGATGGTGCTCATACCTATCAAAGATGTGGGCCGGGATATAGAATCTCTCTGTAAAAGCATTGATCAATTGTGTGTACCATTGATTAAAAGAATTCGAAATTGTAGAGTGGGACTCTATATTCTTGGAATTCTGGAACGATAAGAACTATGGAGCAAGAAATGATGGTGAAACTTCCATGTCGATTTCAAAGCTAGAGGGTGGGCACCATAGTACCATACCAAGTAAAAGGAGGATTCATTTATAGTAAAATTTATTTCCCTCATCCTAGGAATTCAGATAGTGAGTGAGAAATTCTTTAAATAAGTATGGGGACTAAGGCATCTGAATCCCATCAACATACTTCTCTATTATGAGAATGACCCTAATAGTGCATTTTTCCTTCCACCATTTGAGAATAATTTTACATGAAAGTAGCTATGTGGAAAACCTGGAAGCAGATTTATTAATTTTGGGGATTATCACAATGTGCTTTCCCCTGTGTGTGTTGTATTTAAAATAAATTTCCTCCTGTAGTGAATCCGTTTCCTTGAGACTATTCATCGGATCTTCACCAAAAGAGGGAAGACCCAAAATCTTATGTGTAATCGCATGGTCAATAGGATAGGTTTGTCCCAGCAATAGTTAACACCCATGCACTCAAGTGAGGAGGAAATAGACACATGATTGAACGTCTAGGCCCACTCAAAATGTAGAAATTTAAGGAGGGAGAGAATTCCATATTTCTTTAAGGGTATTTCCTATCACTGCATCATTGTTCTATCAGTTCCATATTCGTGTTGGATGACCTATATTTATTTGTTGACTTGAAGTTTTGGGAATTGATGGGGATCCCAAATTTTATAGTCGACACACTTGAGAAAGGACACCTTTTTGAATGTAGGGCCTTCAAATGAGATGCCACGTGGTAGCACCAGATTGGGAAGTGGTTGTTACTTCATGGCCTTATCCTTTGGTTGTGCACCAGGTTCTCTCAATGTTTCCATACTAGATATGGTGACAAGGAGTCTTGGAATGTCACATGAAGGAGATGATACTTAGACCTGTTAATGCTTTACTATCACGGGGGTGAGGAAGTGTGTTTGGAATGTAGGGAAGAGGTAAGGAAGTGGAACGTTGTTCTTGTTCTTAAGAAGATGAGATCATAATGATTCCTAGTTGGTCATACATGTGGATTTATTGTCTCGTATATTCCTAGAGTTGATTAGTACCATGTCCCATTTAGGTCGTTAGATTTGTCACGTTGGACATTGATCAACCCATTTTACCTTATTGTGGTGATTTTTTCCAGTCTTTACAATGAATTCCATCTTTATTTAGAATAAGGAAAATCTTCCCCACATCAGTGGTATTAATGAGTCCATAATCCCGAAATTGGTTGAAGTTGACATAGTAGAACGATTTATCACATTGGTCATTATTACCATAAATCTATTGCCATCAACAAATATTCAAACTTAATGATGGCATAGAGAACACCATATGTGCATGAGTTTTAGTCTTTAGGGGGCATCGTGCATTTTCCTATACCTCTCAGTGGTATTACAATGATGGATTATTTGGAAGCGACGACCCCTACTAGGTTGTGACATTCTCTCATGCGGGCGCAACCAATCAATTGTATCCATGGAGGTATGGGACTAGGATCAGTCAGTTTTGGAAAGATCTATTGATTGACCAGTTGTTCTGCAGTGATTCTTGAGTCTTCTATTGGCTCAATTGGGTTGGGGAAGAGTCATTTAGGGAACATCTAATCATGTGATATTTAGGGCTACTTGACCTTCCCAGTGTAATGTTACAAGGAAAATCTCTCTATGGCACAGGTTAAACCAAAACATACGGAATGACTACAGAAATCAACTCTAATCCCAAGTATTATATATAAATGAAAATTCTAACGAGACAAGATAAAGATCCTACCTCTTTAAGACATTCGATGAAGACCACTATTGAGCACTCAACTCAAAACTCTATGCCTGCAACTTGTCCACAACAACCAAGATATACAATCATATGGTGATAATATATATTGTTAGAATATAAAATAGCATAATCCATTAACATACATGACAAATACACCCATGGAATAATAATTCAAATATTTGCAAGGTATCAATTAGATGAGAAAAGAGTATTTCTATTAAAATAATCAACATAAGTATAAAAGTGACAAACTTTTGTGTCGGCATGTCTCAGAACCGAGAAACTAAGTCCCTTCCATTTGGGCCTCCACCACTTCAGTCCTCCACCAAAGGCAAGCTCATATATAGGAGACAATGAGGTTATCCATCAAAGAGGGAAGATCTTGGGGGCTGAACAATGTGTTCAAACTTTAAAGGAAAAAGGGATGCAGACTCAATGTGAAGTGAAAATTTCTCCAGAGTATCTTTGCTCTCAAAAGATGAATTCTCTCCTCTTCCATGGCTTGGATATGGATAAATTTATAGCCTTCAAATTGAACTGAAGGGTCAATTCAGAGTGTTTCCATTATATGGAAGGTCAAGGATCATGGATCTCGTGACATGGAAACCCGACACAACTTTTAATTTTGGGAACCAAAATTGATGTACGTGGGCTATAGTGGTGCAACCTGCATATACGCATGTTGTCTAACTGGTAGGGCACGTATATGTGGAAAAATATTATTTTTTGGCTCTTGGAAGTACAAAAGGGGACTTCAAGTATGCATAGGGAAATGGAAATTCCATCTAATCAAGTTTCATGGGGTGAGAAAAAACATTTTATAACAGATACCCCCTAATGTGTGAGATCATAGGAGTATCTCTGATGGTCGAAATACATTATAATTTCTAGAAGTGGAGTAATGGAGACTCAACTGGAAGAACTATTTGCTCATGAGAATATTACAATCCATGATGACTTTCTACACATGGTTGCCAATTTAATTACACTGTAGATCCATGTGGAAATATACTAAATAGTTTTTCATGACCATGAATAGGAAATACAAAGTAGACACATGCCATAGGTTATCATAGTCACGAACAAGGCCCAATGGAAACCAGTCTCAAAATCAATCTGAAGATATCTGTATATAATGGAGTACAATCGGATCTCCCATGATCACTGAAGTCATATAGATACTGGTACAATGAACAATATAAACAACTCAGGAAAGATTCTACTATAAAATGATGTCTTCATGTATTCTACACGATATTCCAAAGGTGCAAGTATACATCATCTAAATAAAGGAGTTGAGGTTGAAAACAATGAGACTTTGTTTGATTACCAGTCATTAAGGTATATCATTAACAAATGAGAGACAACCTACTGATAATGAAAGTAGGTATCAAGGCACCGAGTACATTCTTACAAATGTGAATAAAGGTGTTGAGGTCAAGCACTTGAAGAATCCATCAATCAAGAGACATTTATGTATTCCCAACTGTCGATGGCGGGATAGCATACCACTAATGAATGAAAGCGTCTAGGTACTCATAGGACTCTAGGCCTCGTTTCCAAAATAGATGAGTTGAAGTCGATGGAAGGAGACCCCTTGAAAGGAGATAATTAAGGCATCTCTCATCAGTCAGCACGAGGTACAAATCAATAGCTTGATGATTTGGAGGAACTCAGATGAAGAGGATGTTCACAAAGAAACAACCATGTGTGTCTTTCACATTAAACAAATGCAAGTAGTGCATGAAAAAGACCCTCTGAATAGAATCCAATAAGGAAGACTACCGACAAAGGTGAGGAAACCACCAATAATGATAATGGCCTCCAAGAAATTGCATGAATCCCAATGTGTGAATATATTTCTTGTCATCAAACACAAGGGAAACCCCCCAATCAATGACCAATGAGGATATGTCGAATGTTGGGTTCAAGGTTACCTACCTATAATGAAAGTAGGACCAGGGTGCATAGTAGGACTATAGATTTATGTAAATTTGAGACACATTGAGGGTATGGCCAACATGCAAAGTCAAGTTCTAAGAAATGTATGACATAGGATTATAGATTTATTTTGAACAAGAGCATGAGACATATGGAGGAATCTGGCATAATAGACTTGATGATGAAACTTTGTGATGAAGGAGGCATCAATCAAACTCTCTATAGGGACTGGAAGAATAACCATTCGAAGGAGTAAACTCTACGTAACAAGCTCAACTTCCTAAGGTCATGATAAACCCAAAATTTGGATGAAAAGAGGACTCCAAAGTTTGTGCTCTATTCAAAGGAGACACAACTGTTGCCGATATACGATAATATTCTTTTCCTGCCATTTTTTTTTGTTTTTTCATAGGAAAATGAATGTTATGATACATAGGAGGAAATGAGTGTCGTGTGTAAGCCACTAGCTCCAAATAGTGGAACATACATATTCTCAATGCAAGGAAGTGCATGTGGGGCATGGACACTCGAGGGAATGTTTCCTCTTAGGGTATAGGGTGTGAATCTACAAAGGATATAAACAAGGCTATGCTTGGCTAGTGATGCAAATTGTTGAGGTAATAGGCTTATAATGAGAAAGAAGGAACCAACAATAGGCTTAATACTGCAAGAAGGAGGATGAAATTCAATTACAACTTAACTCCAAAGAATGTCATTTTTTCATAAATGTAGTCCCCTAGGCCCGAAAAAGTATAAAACAATACCCAGGAGAACTCTTCTAGACAATGTTGACTAAGGCATTCCTTTTTCGAAATTATTCTAATTGGTCCAAAAAAGGGTTAAACTTACACCAAATATATGTCTTTTCAAATCCATTTAATGATTGTGAAAGAGACAAGTTCACTCTACAATATTTTTTCTTTTGAGAGAGTCGAAAAAGAGCTTAAACAAGACTAGGTGGGAGTCCCATAGGTGAAGGTTAGAATTCTTATGAGTAAGAATATGAGGTTCGAACACAAATTCATATCAAAACTATAAGGGACTCCCGGTCCTATGGAATAATTTCTACATTGGGACCAAATGACACAAAGGTTCTAACTAGGGAACCCATGTTTGGTAAGCCTCTACCAATTAATAACGACACTTCTAGTAGCAATACGAAGGTTCCATGTCGCTAATAAATGGGTTCATACCTAAGGAATATAGATCATAGTCATAGGAAAATGAAAATATGAAAAATGGATTGAGAACGTATCCTATATGCTAGGGGAAAAAAATACCTACTGAATGCATGAACGAGTGATGTGATGCTAGAAACCACAAAAATCCTTGGATAAAACCACCAAAACCAACTCCTTCCACTGCACTATTAGTCCACTAGGTAAACAATTAGCATAAACTATATAAAGTGGATAAAATTTTTCTACTAATAGTAAAAATAACCAATTTTACCATACCATTTGAGTTCTTTACCCACATAGTGCATTTTGGACCAATTTTACTACGATATTCGAGTTTTGATTGTGGGAGCTATGATCAATGAAATTGACAACCGTCTGGACCAAGTAAGTGCCCCTCCCCTCCTCTTCATTTCTAGTGGTTTAAATTTCAAATTAAGTCCTCATTTTTTGAGCATTTGAGGGCCCAACATACAAATTAGGGTGTACACAATCTATAACGATGCAACCTATGTATACAAATGCTCCTAACTGGTAGGGCCCGTAATGTGGAAAAATAAGATTTTTTTTTTCTGTGGGAAGTACAAAAGGGGACTTCAAGTCTGTATAGGGAAATGGAAAGGCCATATAAGAAAGTTGCATGGGGTGAGGAAAAACTTACTATAGCATGTAAAATCCTGGAAACAAGGATATAGGGTGTCTCTTGGGTAGCACACGTTAGACATTCATATAGTGGATGCGCATACCGTGCCATTGTTTAGCTATCCAACATGTTTCTTAAGCAAAAGTGTATCATCGAATATCCACATTTGGTCAAAACATTTCTCTCATGGATGCTTTCATAGATACCCATTCACGATAAGGTTCCCAATGTGCATCCCACCATCTTGCAGGAATTCCTACGAGAACTATATCAAGTGTTGAAGCTCGTATCATACAATAAATGTGTCCATCCGTTTTGAGCCATCGTAATGATAGGATCCAAATTATTCCTTGTGCACCTCTACAGAAATGTGCATGCAACTCCTTGTTGAGACCTCATACAACTTCTATTGCCACCTTTCCATGGAATCCTCAAAATCCATGTCGTAAGACTTAACACTTCTCTAGCTTAATTCTCCTTATATGGTGGGGTTAATGATGTAGTCCTCCCTGCACCCAGTGATATTATAGATTTTCTCAATAGATGAGATCCATGCATCCTCATCCACTAGAAAATTATATATATATTCTTCATATGGATCTAGATGTGTGACCATGCGCAGGGTATAAGTTTCAAAAGACATATGCCTCTTCTTCAAATTCAACATTGCATTATTGTCAAAGGCCCGGTCAATTCCCAAAAAGGAAGGATATGGATATGAGTCATCCATAATATATATGACCTAAAAGTCATATTTTGTGTTCATTCATTCTATATTCACCTCCACTTTCTCTAGTTGGCCTATGGGGTAGAACTTATATTGATTTTCCATCCACAAATAAATAAGTGAACAAACTAGACTTGGCTTCCCCATCAACTCCAAGGATTTATTCAGTAAAATATTCACGTCGGAACCCATATCCAACATGACTCCATCCATGTCATAGCCACAAATATCTATTGTCATCTTGAATATTGGTCAGTATGCTTTTGTTGGTTGACCAAGAACACATCTCTTTCTAACAGATGGGTCGATATGTGTTGGCCCTTGACCAAGTTTTGAGAGAACATTGGTCATGTTTGACCACTTTTCGGACATCGGCAGGCTGGTCGAAGATGGAGAACCTAGGAGAAGTGGAGATCGTGGGATATCACTTGTTTTGTGGACCCAAAAAGGGGTTTTCTAGGGTTTATGTAATGGGTTAAGGGATGTCGTCCCATGGGTTTACCCATAATTAGGCCTCGTTGTAAATGTATAAATAAGTAGCTAAGCAATGTAAGAAGTACTACTTAGTGTTGGTTATGTGCAAAGAGTATGTTTGGCTTAGTGAAATCATTTTTTAAGTTTCTTTGTGCACATAAATTATATGTATGGCTCTATTCTACTGAGGATTTGGATCTATGCCTTGACCTAGTTTTGGAGAAGGAGGATCTGGTGCGCAGCTCGTAGATCTCCTTTCCTCTATGGAGTTGGCTTTGTGGATTTGTGCACAGGATCAGATGAATGTAAGGAGATTGAAGACTAGTAAAGAATAAGAAGAATAAGTTGGTGGACGTAGCCCCACACTGGGTTGAACCACGTATATCTTGTGTCTTTATGTGCTTAGTGCAATCTGATTGATGTTTTTTATGTGTTTATCTACTTAGTGTTGTTGTTATAACTGTATAATGAATGCATATGATGTTATATCCTAGTGCTTAATGGTGTGAATGAATGCTATATCTAAGATAATGCTTTTTGCTAAGTGATTGAAAGTGTTTGATCTTGATTGTTAATGTGTTGATCTGTAATAAGGGTTAATTTGTGTTGTGAATGAGAATCATAATCTAATGCATATTTTTGTCTAAGTGATCTATTAAGTGTTGTAATCACAGATCTGTGTCCCAGCTTGGTTGTAGACACCTGATTCTGGCAACCCCTCTACGTCTACCTTGGGTGAGACTTCATCTTCTTCGCAGGTGTTGCCAAAAGGGTCAGTATTTAGGGTTTTGTTGGTGCGTTGTTGAAGTGTTGAACACTGGATCTGCCCCTGTGCCAACAAATGGTTCCTTTGTCAGGACCTGAAACTGTGATTTCTGGGAACTGAAGAAAAGAGAAAGCTTTGTGTGTAGATCTGTTATTGTAGTGCACAATATTCTACTTGACTTGCGAAGCTCTGTGCTAAGAAACCTGATCTGAAGGAAAGAGGTAAGATCTAAAATCTTTGTGCTCTGGTAAGATAAGTGGAAATTTTTTCTTTGAAAGTATGAATCTAGGTATGTTCGATAAATTTTGTCCTATTCTGAAAACTAGGGCACAATTAGAAGAAAGGGTTGATCTGAATAAATTTAATAGAAATAGAGACATATATGTTATTCCTATGCATAGAAAGAATTTTTGGACTAATAAGTGGATGTAGGAACCTAGAAAGAATTTTTGCAAATTGCAGGTCTAGCACTGTGATCCCAATGCGTAGTACAGGGAAGGTTGGGGGTTGTTTAAAAGAAGAGAGGATTGACATTGTTTTATAATTGCATAAGATTGGGACATCTTGCTAAGGAATGCCCTGGTATAGGTCCTATTTGTCTTTGTTGTAAATTTGTGGGTCATGAGGTTGAGTATTGTCCAAGGATGATTACTAAAGTTGAAAAGATGAATATGAGTCAAGAAAGTGATATCTTAAAGAATCATACAGAAAAAGAGTCAGAGACTATGTTAATACAGTTAAATGAAGTAATGGATGATCACAGAGACATCAGTTTACCGGAAATCCTAAAAGAAAAACAACGCATAGTTACAAGAATAGAAGACTTCGGCATAGACTGTGTATTGGATGAATAAACACATGTGAATATTATGCCAAAAAGCACTTGCGAAATTTTGGAAAAGACTACTATGATACCTTCATTGGGAAGGATAGGCTTGTTTAAAGGAAATATGATAACCCTATGTGGAACAGTTACTAATATACCTATGATTGCTCATAAGACATCGACTGAAGAAGAATTTGAAGTCATTAAATTTATTGAGAACAACACCCCCTTTCAACTTTTGTTAGGAAAGACTTCGATTGAGAAGGATCAGATAAGAAGAAAAGCAAAGGAGGAAGCTACAGAACAAAAAAAGAAAGAACTAAGAGATCTCATAGCTCAAAAAATAGAGCGACTGATAGAATAACGAGAAGTTGAGTCAAAGCAGGAGAATGAAATAGAATTAGCTATTGAGGTTGAAAGAACGCAAAAAGGTTTGAAGGACCTATCCATGCAATAAAGAAGAATTCCTACCCTAGAGTTAATAAGAGAAGAGTTATTACCTTTGCACCCTTTGAAAGAACATCAGCAGTGTGAAGCTACTATGCTAAGAGAAAATAAGAATAAGAATGGAAAGAGGATTCCAGAGACTCATATTACAGGAAAGAAGGCAAGAAAGCTCAGTAAGAAGAAAGCCAAGTTAGAAAAATTAAAGGAAGTTCCAGAGAAGACTTTGCAGGAGGCATATCTACAGAACTTGAACCTCGTTGGAATAGCAGAACCATGCAGAATGGGACTTCTCCATGGTGAATCTATATGACCGTTGGAGGTGCCTCGACCATTAGAATAACACCCAGTAACAGCTAGAAACACAATTATTTCCGAAAACACCGTCATTGGACCATTGAGACTGCACCATAACAAACTAATTCGTATTGATTAAGGCATTCCTACCCATTGGAGAAACCCATTACGATGCTTTCTTATTTAACCCATCAGACGCTATGTCGGGACCACTTTTTTCAACCCGTGATATCTGAGCTAGCAGAGACGTGAGTGTATATTGCGTTGTGATTTCTAGACTTTGCCATCTGTTTGATTACCTCTCTTGTCCGTTCACCTACCTGATTTATTTGGTTACAAGTGCGAATGTCGGGTGAACCAAGCATGTTAGAGAAGTATGTGGAAGAGATTCTTGTAGATCTCATCGCTGAGAAAGTTATGTCTGTGGGAATACATGCATCGTTGACTGGAGGATTGCAAGCATACCCCTCGACTGGACGTCATTCTAGCCGACCCGCTACTGAGAATCTAAGTAAACATCGTGATGATCTGGCTAATGCGAAGCACATCCCGTCGGTCTTGCCGGAGTACATACTGCCTTTGGCTGGCATGGTGAACCATGATAGTATCCCACATGACTTTGAATACACATTGATCACTGTGTACATCCCGAAGGGGATACGCGTAGTTGGACCCCAGTTAGGACATATCCCAGTGTTGAAGAATAGAAATTTCAACCTCAGAGACAGGAAGAACTACGTGATGCTCATGCCGCATCGGTATTTGATGAGAACGACTGGGAAGAAGCTATGCATAGTCTCCCAACCATGGATTAAGGATATCGTGCAGTCAACAATCCTAAATGTAATGAACATCCCTCACTTTGGCCGACATCAGGAGGTTAACTCTTGCATTAAAATCCTCCTGTCGTGTTACCACAGAGGATATATGTGGCTTGATAGGCGCATCACTGTGGATCTGGAGTTGATCCACCTCATCACAGGACTAAGCATTCAGGGACCGGACCCTCAACAGTTCTACCCAGGGAAGACTTCTAATCACTCCCTGGCACAACGCATAAAGGAATATTATGGAGATGTAGAGAAGGGAAAGTGAGGCTATAATGTAGCCTCCATCTAGGATGGCCAGTGCACCTAGCATGTCAGCTTATAGCCAACAAGATCGTCAGAAAGAACAATCCGACACAGGTCACTAGATTTGTATTAGACCTTGCAAGGAAGTGTGTAGAAGGAATGCAAGCGAACTGGGTGAGTTACCTCATCAACAATCTCGAGAAGGACTATCGCAAAGCATATAATCAGGGCCATGAATTATTTTTCAGTTGGTTACTTATACTGATAGCCTTTGTCGCTTGGAAGATGCTGGAAGGAGCGACATTTCCCGAAGTTGAGCCATTGGATGCAAGGTTCTCCACCTTGTGGTATACAAATGACATGGCGAAGCAGTGGCATAAACGTTTTCTTCCGTGCCTACTACCAGCAGTTGAAGTGTGCCATTAAGGCATTTCCATGAATGCCCTGAACACATTGCACCAGTACAGACCACTAGCGAAGTTTCACGCAGATGACACTTCATGTATATCACTGCGCGTAGGGATGAGAATAAGGAGGAACTGCAGTCCTATTACAAACTGACCAATGAAGATATGGAGGATATCACCAAAGAATGATCAACAAAGTTCCTTGTACTGGTTGACATTGTAGAACTCTCTAACCCCGACATCATAGGAAGTCCATTGGTCACCTGGGTCGAACATGATGGATAGAGGAAAAAGAAGAAAAAGGAGGACGTGCAAAACATAGAAAGTGATGAGGAGGAAAACGCATCAGAGGAAAGTGGGCCTGAATCGCCCATAGGAGGAGGAGGAGACAAAGTGAACCAAGAGGAAGGAGGGTAAGAAGGAGACAAACAATAAAAAGGAGAATTTACACAGCTGAAGGATCCCCTTACAGAGGCCAAAACATCAAAGAAAAGGAAGGTTTCTCCGTAGAAACCCTCAGCAAGAAAGAAGACCTGAGCCAATAAACCCCAGTCGAAGAATGTGCTCATAGTGGACGATGTCGATCTCATCATTGTAGTCGTGGAAGATGCTTCAGAGCATATATTCCAGAGACATGGAGTGAAGAAGGATACACTTTATGAAAGAATAGAGAAGTAGATGCAGGATATACAACAAGCCATCCATTCGAGCCGCACAGTACCTACTACACCTTCTTTATCAGAAAGTGCAAAATTGGGGGATGAGCCCACCCAATTACGAAGGATAGCAGATGCAACAGAGGCTCGACTTTGTCGAGTCCATGAAGAGAAGGAGTAGGCTACAAAATCCTTGAATCAATAAAAGGAGGAGGTCTTAGAGAAACTTCGAACTGCACAGAAGGAGAAAGATGAAATTTGGGCGATGTTCGCGAAGGACAAAGCAACGATGAAGAAATAAAAATACCAGCTGCTCGCAAAGAATTTTGCGGTCAAAGAGGTAGTAACTAAAGAACTTTGCTCTGTGTCAGGCTTGGAACATGAGGAAGAAGAGTCAGCTGAAATTCAAGTGGGGAATCTCGCTGAGGCCATTCAACAGCTTCAAGCAAGAGTAATGGAGCTAGAGATCCAAGAAGTGTCGAGAACTCCGCAAGAAGTGCGCGATCAAAGGTAAGAAATTGCCAAGAGCACAGTAGAAAGAATCAGTGCACTCGCCTCAGAATGTAAGCAACTGAGTGATCAAAGTGCACATACCTATGAGCGCCTTGCAGAATATCCAGAGCTGAGGAAACTGGAAGCGCAACTACAAGAGGTGAAGCAGCAACCTACCACCGTGCAAGCACAAATGAAGCTGCTTACTATAGTCGAGAATATGAAAATATCACATGAACAACGTGTAGTCCAACAACAGATTATTGCTAACCAAAGCAGAGTCATGGAAGTAAAACAGAGACTACAGTCAGTGCAGGATGAAGCCTGCACGATTTTTGAAGAGGTTGAAGGACAAGGCTCATAGCTAGACCAACTGGTTGCGATAGTGGAACAACGCCTGGAAGGGCCTGTTACCGAGAAATTAATTCCAGAGTTCTTTGAGGAGGAAGCTCTGGCGAAGAAGTAATTCGAGGTAGCTCGAGCTACGCTCGAGGCCTTCGAGGTAGAATTTCCTAGATCTGAGGGACTCGGGACGAGTCACAAGTGAGTGTTGGGGGCATGTTGGCCCTTGACCAAGTTTTGAGAGAACATTGGTCATGTTTTACCACTTTTGGGACTTCGACAGGCTAGTCGAAGATGGAGCACCCAGGCGAAGCAGAGATCGCGGGATCTCACTTGTTTTGTAGACCTGGCAAGGGGTTTTCTAGGGTTTATGTAATGGTTTAAGGGATGTCGGCCCATGGGTTTACCCATGATTAGGCCTCGTTGTAAATGTATAAATAAGTAGCTAAGTGATGTAAGAAGTACTACTCAGTGTTGGCTATGTGCAAAGAGTATGTTTGGCTTAGTGCAAGGGTTTTGTAAGTTTCTTTGTGCATAGAAATTGTATGTATGGATCTATGCTACTTAGGAGTTGGCTCTGTGCCTTGACCTAGTTTTGGGGAAGGAGGATCTGGTGTGCAGCTCGTAGATCTCATGTCCTATGGGGATTTGGCTCTATGGCTTTGTGCACAGGAGAAAATGAATGTAAGGAGCTTGAATACTAATAAAGAAGAAGAAGAAGAAGTTGGTGGACGTAACCCCACACTAGGGTGAACCACGTATATCATGTGTCTTGATGTGCTTTGTGCAATGTGATTGATGTTGTTTATGTGTTTATCTACTTAGTGTTGTTGTTATAAATGTATAATGAATGCATTTGATATTATATCCTAGTGCTTAATGGTGTGAATGAATTCTAGATATGAGCTAGTGCTATGTGCTAAGTGATTGGAAGTGTTTGATCTTGATTGTTACTACGTTCATCTATAATAAGGGTTAATTCGAATTGTAAATGAGAATCATAATCTAATGCATATTGTTGGCTAAGTGCTATGTTAATTGTTGTAATCACAGATCTTTGTCCCAACTTGGTTGTAGACACCTGAGTCCTGCAACCCCCCTGCCTCTACCTCGGGTGAGACTTCATCTACTTCACAGGTGTTGCCTAAAGGGTCGGTAGTTAGGGTTTTATTGGTGCATTGTTGAAGCATTAAACTCGGGGTCTGCCCCTATGCCAACAATATGGTTTCCTCCACACCTTGTTCCATCAAGCAAGTAGCTAACAATTGTGTCAAATTACTTGTATCCTTTGGATCATTCAACACTAACAAACAACAATGAAAGAAAGTACTTACTTGATCTTCAAGTTATTCCTTGTGACTCAAGTGATGTAGGTATTCCATGCATTGTAACTACTCAATGAATAACAACTCGTCCTGTTCGTGTGCTTATTTCAATGACCATTATGTCACGTGGTATATTTCATTGTGCATGCAAGATTCCTCCAATTATATTTACATCACGTGTTGTAGCTCTTTCCAGGCGCGAGCCTCTTCTACCAATATTTTTGTCACCCTCTGCACTTCTTCCTAGATTTGGTCCTCCTCTAGCGACCTTTTTGTTTCCCATTGTATTTCTTCATGGATATGAGCATCCTAAAGTGATATCTATGTTGATCACTACAACTCTTTATGTTCTCTTTCTTCTTTAATATCCTTCTACATGTCAGAAATAAATTGTTTTTTCTAGAAAATATCGAACATAGGAGGGGGTTGTGCTGCCTTTATAATATTCCCCTCCAACTTTTGACCTAAGCCTTCACCATGATCAAAGTCTTCTCCTATCTTACCTCCTCCTTGGGTTATTATGTTAACATCAAATTATTCATATTTCTTATAATTTTTGCGTGGATCCACATGAACCATATTGAAATGCATCTTATTTTCTTCCCACTTCTTCACTAAGTCAGGGGAGTCCTCTATGACATGTTCATGATTGTATAAATATGTGAAAAGAACCTATGTTTTGGTACAAAACTTTGATATATGACCAATTTATCCATAATTGAAACAAGTGGGGGGCTACCTCCCCCGCCACCATATCCTTGGTTGCGACCGCACACATAATCTCCTTTGGGACCTCCTTGGTATCCACCTCTCTTGGAACCTCCACGATCACCACCCTTTTTTTCTTCTTGTACCCATAATGCATCATGGCTATTGTCTTGCTTCAACTGAAGTGGTAGGAATTTATTGGCATCATGTCCCACATATTTATAGAAATTACAAAATGGAGTATGATGCATCTTTTGATAATTTTGCAAATCAGGGAAATGGTGTGATACATGGCCCCACTATCATCATATATCACACCATTCCATCTGTCCAGTTGGGAATGGACTCAACGCACCCATTTCCACATAATTAAGAGATACAAGGAATTTGTTCTTATGATGCCCCTCAACACGACATGTGGTACGCAAAATGTTATCATGCAATACCTTCATCTCTTTCATATATTTCCACTACATCATCAATATGGGAATTTTTTACTGCACCTGTGCCAATCCTACTGACATCTCTTTCCCTCCCGGTGTATCTTCTAGGAGCAGTGCAATTTATACTACCTCCTCTTGAGTCGACACCATCTGTTGGGTGAGTGGGACTCAGATATGGGGAAGCATCCCTGCAATAAACCAATATCAGTGTTGCACATCCTAGATTTGGAACATCATCCTATCCAATAAAATATTAAACCTCTAGTTGTAATCACACATGATTTCTCCTTGTTATTGCTTAATCTCCTTGATCTTAGTAATACACTGAGATTCTGACTTGATATTTTGAAATTCCTCTGGTAAATCCCTTTTGATATTTATCAGAGACCTCATATGTCCCACTGTTTCCTTGGACTTGTACTTCATGTACCACATGAAGGCTATGTCCGTGAACATGGTTTATACCTACGTGATCTTTGTTGTTTCATTTGGGATCCTCTTCATAGACCATATATTTATTCACATGTGAACCAATGTTGTTCCACATCATATTTACCTTCTTCTTCTTCTTCACTCGCCTCTTTATTATGTATTCTTCTACTCTTTCTCCTACTATAATATCTTCACTATCTGTTGCACTTTATTCTTGATTGAAAACATGCAAGGGGGGTGGTTTAAATGGGGGGTAAGTACATCTCCTTCTGAAATTTCTTGTGAGGGGATCCAAATATTTTCCTACTTACAACTACGCAATACCATCTACATTTCCAATTCTTCTCCCCCACTGCTAGGGGATCCTCCATATTCTTCTTATTCTCCCATGCCTCTACTCGCATCCTCATCTTCTTCTGAGGTTTTGAAACTCCACAACAACAAAGTGGTCAGACTTCATCACCTGGGCCCTTGGGACCACTACTACTACTACTAGTATCCCCACTAGACACCCTACTATGGACACCATGCCTCTTCGTGGGCCTATATTCGCCTGTGTGCCACTCTAGAACAATACCTTCTTCCACACTTACTCCTGGTGTGGCCTCTTTTCTCTTCATCTTGGGCCTAACCCATGATTATGTGACCCTTTCTATCTATATTTCACCTATCTTCCATGCTTTCCTTCTTAGCTCAACTCTTCTTGCATATATCTCGACTCTTTCTCTTAACATAGTTACCAACTTAATGAGAACTGTGACCTCAAAACGAGAACTCTAGCCCTTAAAACCCATATTTTTGCATAAAAAATATGAAAATCAACCCCCAAATCAAAAAGTGGTGCTACTTGTAGCACCATTTTTTGTAACTGGGTCAAAATTACAACGTTTTTCAAGCATGGGCTTAAAGGATCAAATGGTTTCTCAAAAAAAATTTAAAATCAACCCCCAAATCAAAATGTGGTGCTACTGGTAGCACCACTTTTTCTAACCGGGTCAAAATTACAATTTGTTTCAAGCATGACCTTAAAACATAAAACAATTGCTTAGAAAAACCTTAAAATCAACACCAAAATAAAAGCGTGACGCTACCTAAAGAAAAATATTTTTTCTAAACAATAGCAACTAATTACGACCTAATTGAAACTGTGACCTTGACAACAAATCCCTAGCCAAATAAAAAAAACCCAAAATTGGAGCCTGAATGGTCACATGAAAATTTATTTACTACTGTTTTTTTATTTTTTTAATGGTACAAAATTTTAAAAAAATTAAGAAAAAAACTTTTAAAAACCTTAAAATTACCGAAAATTTCCAAAAAAAAAAAACAAATAAATAAATATTAATTTATGTAAAAAAATCTAAAAATTAAAATATAAATAAAAAAGTTCATAAGATTTAAAAAAAAAAATCAAAATCTTTATAATAGAGAGTTCCATATATATATATATATATATATATATATATATATATATATATATATATAAACTAAAGGTATCCACGTGATCTGAGTTAGGCTCGCAAGGGGGTTAGGGTGATGCCAGGCATCACCCCAGC
>ML782391.1:426770-440546 GCA_009831015.1 Picea engelmannii | reverse complement strand
ATTTAGGTTTTTTTAATATGTTTTTTAATTTTTTTAATTATTTCAATTTTTTTGGGGGTAATAATTTGTTTTTTTTTAATATCTCATTTTCTCTTAATTTTTATATATATTTTAAATTTTATAGTTCTTTTTCCACTTTAGTTTTTTACATATTTCTTTCATTCGTTTTTTAATATAAATTTGTTTATAATTTTATATTTTTTTTAACTACAATTCTTATTTTTTATTTTTAGTTTTTTTAGTTTTTAATTTATCCAAAAAAAAAAATGAATTATAAGTTTTTGCTAAATATTTAAAAATAGTGTTATTAGTCCCTACTGTAGGCATATAGGGACTATAGCGATCGATAAATCGTTGACCTAGTATTAGATTGTGCATTGACTAGAAATATTTTCATATTGTCTATTGTTGGCACAAGGGAAGTGAAAACATCGATTTTTATATAATAAAAAGTATCATGTTTGTCAAGATTTGATTGGACAAGGGATTAGAGGTCTTATTGCCGCCTTCGCTATTCCCAATGTTAAATATCTTGACATATCCAAAGTATTTGGTAGTATATGGTCTTTTTGAATCATATATTTTATTATGCATTGGTCAAAGATGGATTAATGCTAGTATTAGTTCGAATGTTTCCCCTAGCATTTTCTGTTGGGTAGAATACATTCTCTACCATATGACTATGTGTGATTTTTGTTTTATTGTTGTGTGCTTCGAGAGAACAGGCATGCCATGCTGCATATTTTCTTCAATGCTTGCATAGGCCTACGCCCTTTGACGGTCCTGACAGTCTTAACTGTTTACCTAACAGCTCTAGCAATCTTTAATGATTATTGTACATATGTGTTGCAATACAGTTTCGTTCATGGTCGACATCACTGCTCGAGTGTTCGATCCTTGTTCGTTGCTTCGTTCCATGATTCTGGTTCTTGGTTGATTCAACTTTGCAAAGTTTAGGTCTTGCATTTGCAGTTCGATCTCTTCGTGGTTGTTCACTGGTTTGTTGTTCTTCAATTTTGCAAGTTGTTGGACCTATTGTTGCGGCTTGCAATTTTTTGGGGCTGAGCTCTTGTTATCCTTTGTTGATGGGTAAGTTTCCCTATTCTTGTTGTTTTTCAATGGCGGCAGTCCCTGCCTCCAAATTCTGTTGCAGACCATCTTTGTCTGTTCTCTTAGTTTCTGTTCCTGGAAACCATGTGTCTTGCAATGTAGAGGGCTTTACGAAAAGTAGTTGGGAGCCATCAGAAGAGGGAACCATCAGACGGGGTGCATATGCAAGGGATGATTTTATTCTGTGGGTCGGAGAACTGTGTTTACATGTTCTCTTTCTGCTCAGTAAAGTTATTGTTTTATTTATTTATCTATTTTCTCCTCATCTGCTATGGGGACTATGCGGGATTCGAGTTGAGAAGAAGAAGGTTGAAAGATACATATGGGGATTGGTACCCTATTTTGCTTTCCTTTTTTATTTTGCTAGCTTCTTTTTTTTCCCCTGCTTTTCTCTGTTTTCATAGAAACTAAAAGTATGTAGCAAACATCTTGAAAATGATAATTGAAGAGATGAAAGAAGTGATAGATGTTGAGTTGTATGAAATAGATACACAATCCATTATACATGAAAACATTGACGTGGTTTTGCATAGCAATGGGCGTTTTATATTGGATGCATTCTCGTATACTGTTGGGGATTTCCTTTTCGATACATTCCAGGTTCTATTGCATTTTCACTATTCGCCGACCGAGCTGCGCAATGGATTGATAGATTACTTCTTGACTTGTTTTAAAAATGGCAATGCTGAGGCTTTGCAGTCCTATGAATACGAACTGGAATCTGATTTTCTTCAGCAGTTGCATGGAATACATGATGTGACTACGTATTTTTCAAAGATGCGGTTGTCTGCATCTCCAGTTATGCCTACGCATGAGAGGGGACTTTGGGGAGATACATTTTGTATACGGTGGCTATCTAACTGGTTGAATATATCAGTTGGCATTTGGTCATTGACAAGAAAAACAAGATATCTACTATTCAACAAAACTGCATTTGAAAATCCATATTGCATCTTGTTCCATGATGCCAATGCCCTCAGTGGCCATTATGAACCACTGTTGTACATAAAAATGTCCATATGCAATATAGAAGGTTCTCATATCTACTTGTCCATTATTTGCAAAGACCTTCAATCGCAATGGAAACAGATTTTGCATGGCATAGATTGCCATGGTTTACAACTGGCAACAAACGTTGTGTCTAGTTGTGGAGATAGTCTGTTCAATGCAATTTGTTGTTTGGTGGCAACGGAGTTCGATGTTTAGTCGCTACGACTTTACATTGTATAGTCCTTTTGCAATGCAATTATAGGCAACAACCAACAGGCTTTTAGGTGCTTGGATCAACACCTTTGCCCATATCTCGTAGAAAATATTCTGGCAGTTGGAAGTTGGCAAGAATACCTTGTGAGCATGGTGCTTCTATATGAAAAAGGGAATATGGAGGGTTGCAGATTATGTTTGCAATGGCTGTCTGTTTTATTCAGGGTGAATATCTAGGTGTGGTCGCCCTTGCTAGATGCCACTGTCCATTCCTGGGTTATCGATTCAAATTATGATCGAACAATTGACATCCTCTCATTGAAAACAGATACAATGCATATCCACTATGAACGTTTGATTGCACATATCGGTAGTTCAAGGTTGACTGTCCATGCCACCTAAACACCATCGAATTTGCATACGCATGGAATGCTTTTTAGTGAAAATGAAACTCCTCCCAGTTTCTACATGGGCAGATAGGGATTGAAAAAAAAAAACATGCGTAGAATTGATGACAGTTGTGATGAGGCCATAGACCACTTAGACAAAAAATGTAGAGTAAGTTATCACAATTTGAAAAAAATTGTTCGTCAAATTCATCCCACTTCTGATAAGGTCGTAGAAGCCTTGAAAAAAAAACTTAAAGCAGATTCTCAGAAGCTGGCTGAAAGTGAAATTCATCCCAGTTGCCACCAACTCATCCTGCCCTTGGGCAAGAAATGTAGAGTAAGTTACCATAACTTGAAAAAGGTCATGCGCGAGAGGAAAAAATACATTGCTACACTTCCTTTTAGAGAGAAACTCACATATAACAATGTAAATAAATTTGTTCGTGCAGAACAGAACATAAATAGGTGCGATCACATATCCCATAATGGTGATGCAACTGTGCCAGTTCGTTATTTGCAACCAACACCACGCAATAGTAGCAATGAAAACTAGGAAACAGTTTCTACAAATGCTTCGCTACGAAAGAAAAAAGAAATACATAGCTACATGAAACAAATGAAAGACACTCCTTCCATTGCATGTGCAATTTGTGAACAATTGAATTTTTCAAAAAATAGTAAGTCTTTCACGCCTGATTTGCAAGAAGAATACCTCCGTTTGACAGCACACGATAAACCATTTTCCATTGGGAAAGTTTGTCTTCCATGCAAACGATCACTTGAAAATGGAAAACTGCCACAATTTACAACCCCTGACTGATTAAGATGTAATACAGTACTAGAAGATGTAAGTGCACTTACGGAACTTGAGGAGAGACTTGTGTCTCTGCGAATTGCATTTGCTCAAATCATACCTTGGGGATATAAACGACCCCATATGGGCTTAATAAGATCAGTTATTAATGTGACTGTTCAGCTAGATGTTGTGCAAAAAGCGTTACCAGAGAAAGAGGAAGACGCGCATAGGCAAGAAAAGGGAAGGGCAGAGCATGAGGCAGAGCATGAGGAAAAGAGGATGATGGGAGACAGATATGAGAGACTCGAGGGTAGTGGCAAGGCCCCCATGGACTCATAGGCAACACGAGAGGGTGACACGATAGGAGGGGGGCCCACTTTCAAAACCACCTCATTCCAGACCCCCCCCATTAAAGGCATAATGGCAAGGGGGGTTCGGAATTGAATGCGTACTGCAAATCTAGGCGCTTTGATCCTAGCCATTGAAACCTGGGCGGTACCATTCCGGACCCCCCCCCGTTAAAGGAAGAACGACAGAGGGGGTCCAGAATCAGACCTCATCCATAGATCTGAGCACGTAAATCCCGACCACCTAGATCCACGCACCCTTTAAACAAAATGTGCCTGATCGAAAAACTTTGGATGAGTGGGCAATAAACCCTTTCCTTGACATTTTGGTTCTACCTTCTATATGACCTTGGCACTAGGACCATGGGCCCAACACTCTAGGGGCTTTCATATTTCGGGTTTCGGCGGTTCCAACCATAATGGAGGAGTGACCCCCTATCTTTAAAAATCCCGATAGCCGAAACCGTGACGGTGTTTAATCGCGCAGTATGTGTCCCTTGGATGGACGGTTCAGATTACTTCGGCGCTTTCACTTTGACTATCCCAAAAGGCCCCACTCCTTTCAATGTGAACCTAGGCTATAACCGTGGGCTAGGCTCTTGGGGATTCATGTTTCGGGTTTCGGGGCTTTTCCTGGAAAAACGATATACTTGTTGTTGATAACCCTGAAATGTCGACTCCCGAAACATTGACTAGCTGCCACCTACCACTACAATATCAGATGACCATAATCATTTCATGGCTTTGGCCATAAGGGATGAGCCCAGGTGCTAATCCTCGTGAAACTCTGTGGCTTTGGATTACCCTATGACCGTCGATCTGCTCCATTGATGGATCCTCGTCGTTGAATACTGAAGCCTCCCGCTTGCTGCAATTTAAGCCCAAAACAATATTCTATGAGTACTGCGCTTGGCGCTCATGGCTGCGGCCTTTGAATAAAATGCATTTGATGGGTTTTTAAACCCCATTTCTTTGCATTTTACACCAAGGGCCTGAAACTGGAGAGAAACACCCCCCTTACAAGAATTAGTGATAACATACATTGTGAAAAAAGAAAAAGAAAAAAGGTACATCCTCCCAAAAACTATTTGTCACTCTATTCATCTTATTCTATTTCTTTTTTGTATATGTACATAGTAGTTGCCTTTTTATTAACATCTAAACTTATGTTCATATCTGTTTTTCTTTGTACTTTTGTTGATAGAAACAAACAGGAAAACTAGACGACACAAAGAACTCCTACTCAGAGACATAGACCAATCCATGCAAAGGTGCATTCTTTTTCTGCCCGTGTTCCATAGTAAACAGTTCTTTGTTTACTTTCTCTGTGTTTGTCAAACTTGTTTGCAGCTATGTTTTTTTTTTTTTTTTCATGTAGAGGTTGCTACCCTGCACGTCCGCCATCAAATAGATGCAATGTTGAGCTAGCGAGCCTGCAAGTCCACTTGTCAATTTCTATATTGCCCAACTATGACGGCTATTTGCAGGACACAGAACATTGGAGACATAATGTGCAGCCTGGAAGTGCGCGATCCAAATAAATGGCTAGGTATGGAATAAGGGATCTGTGCATATTTGGTATGTAGTGCTCATTTCTAGGAGTGCGCCATCCCTGGAACCCACAATACAGAAACTGTACCTATGATACAGAAACTGTACATCATCTATAAAATCTCAGCCACCCCACAAGTCCGCCTGTCAATTTGTATATCGTGGAACTGTATCTGTTATTTGTAGAACACAGAATAGTAGAGGCCTTTTTTTTTTACCCCTCCCACCCGAGAACCCGCAAGTATGGAATGAAATATGGGTACATGGTGTATAAAATCTCATGTCAATACTTTATAAAGGTACATATTTGGTTTTGCCTCGTTTCTACACACATTGATCTGGTAACCACAGAGTTAGAGTCGGACGGAGCCAAGTCGACGATCCAAATAAGTGGCTAAATATGGAATAAGGGATCTGTGCATATTTTCTATGTATTGCTCGTTTCTGGGAGCCCTCCAGCCCTAGAGTAGAATGTTGAGCCGACCAGACCACAAATCCGCTCGCCAGTTTATTATCGTAATCTATTTGTAAGTCACCAAGAAATAGAGCCCCAGTTTTTACCTCGCCAGTCCGAGAACCCACGATCTAGAAATTGTCAATGGTCTATAAAATGTAATCCAACCCACAATTCTGCTTGTTTATTTGTATATCACATAATTGTGTGTGCTATTTGTATAACACTATACAATAGAGACATTTGTTTGAGCCTGCCTACTCGAGAACCCGCGATCCTGAAAGTGGAAAATTATGGAATGACATATCCGTGCATGCTCTATAAAATCTCATGTCCATACTTTATGAATGTACATTTCTAGTTTTTCCTCGTTTCTACACATACTGATCTAGTAACCACAAAGTTGGTGTTACACATGAATTATGAAATATGCAGTGGGAGTCGGACCGAGCCCTTTGGTTTTCTTAACTGAACAATTCTGACTCATGCAGTTTCAACATTGAACACTCAGCGGTTTCACCATGCACTTTCAGACTTGGCCATTCCTTCCTTGCTTTCTCTTCCCCATGCCCATCACCTTCCCTTGTGTGCATAATAAGAAATAGTGTTTATATATATGTGTGTGTGTCTTCTTTCTAAATATTTAATGCTAACAGGTCATCGTGCAGGCACTGTCTAAGCTGTCATTGATGCGTGCAAGGCTCGAGAAGTTCTACCATCAATGCAATTTTTGTGAAGGATTTTATTATCCTTTCCCCAGTCTTAATTTCAAACTCAATGGAATGTCATTCGCACGCCACCAACTTGATTCCTTCATGAAACCTCGAATCTCTTCCTAGTCTTAATTTCAAATACCATGGAATGTTATTCGCACGCCACCGGCTTTGTTCGTTCACAACACCTCCAATCCTTAAATGTTCTTCACCTTAATTTCTACCTTCGCACTTCTAAGTATGATAATAATTAAGCTTTACTTCTAATAGGTCATCATACAACACGCATAGATATTTTCATTAATGAGGAGATTTTCCATTCGCACACATTGAAGCAATGTTTCCGGGGAGTTATATTGTCCCCTGCATCTCTTCATTTCAAGCAGCATCTGGAGCAAACCAACGTTTCCATAAAGTACTGGCACCATCTCTACAACAGATTTGTAGAGATACAGTGAACATCATCCTCCCAAGATTTCCATGAAGAAGAAGGAAAAAAGATTTGTTGGGGAGGCAGAGCAACCCGAAATTTACAATGAAAAGATGGATCTTGACACTGATCTGGAAAGCATATTCTGCAACCTTGATCAACCCGGAGACACAATTCAACATGCCTACTTAATGGACATGGTTGATACCCTAATTTTTGATGAAGATGAATCCTTCGTATTCCAGAGTGTTGTTTTTGAATCCGAATCAAAAAAATTAATCATTGAAAAAAGAGATGTAAAAAATAAGAAAAGAAAACATCGTTCAGAACTTGACCTTGCCAATACGCAGGCGTCCAAAATATCTCAACTTCACATGGCAACCGGAGATGCTCTTCATGATTCCGTTGGAGTCATTGAAGACGAAAATGCCAGGCTAGAGAACCGGATTAAGGAATTAGAGGAAGCTTTGTTTCCTATGCCATTGCATCATAGTTCTTTGGGAATAGACATGCCTGCTACTATGTGCACCCCTGCAACAAATTTAAAAGGTTCCTCCATCTTCCTCGCATCCTATAGAGGATATGTCGAGAAAAATATCAACAAAAGAATGGAACTAATTACTAAGGCTTGGGAAACATCCCAGAATATGGATTCCCTGGGGAGCAGGGCACATAACTTGCTCCTACTTCTGCAGACGGGTTTAAAAAATGAAGAAACTTTCTTTGTGCACACGGTCATCCCTTTTGCCTTTCATGTCAACAACATGCTAGAGACGAGAAGAAGACAACATGATCTCCCTTTTGATAAATGACTCACTCAATTAGAAGAATGCTGGAAAGAGAAAGTGAAGAACCTGTATCTCATCATCCAATCATGTGAGCAAGCAATATCAAAGAAAGAAGCATTATTCACAAAGCTCACCAAAATAGACTTAGCATGAAAGACAAATGGTTTCCATGACCCCAACTTAATCCTCAACGCGTTGGCATCAGCAAAGAAAGCTTTCGATAAACATGTCGATAATTTGAAGGCCTTGTCTTTAGAATTTTTTTACAGGATTCTTGAATATCATGAAGAAGAGGTGGACAACTGGCTAGTCCAGTATTTGGTACAGAATGGAGACATTGATGAAACTCTGTGTAAACTTTCAATTAATCTAAGAAAATTAGAAAATGAAGTTTTCAGCATTAAAATCTGCAATGACATCAACATCGCCCCCTTGAGAAGCTATATTGAAGAGAACTTGAAGTGTATCACCGACCAAATCCAACAGGGAAATGCATAGTTCTTTCTTTATCAATCCAGTTATTCCAACTTTTCCGAGTAGAAATTTATAGCCAAAAAATGATCTTCCCATTTCTACTTTTCAGGTATTACAATCTACCGTGTCCAACTTCTTTCCACAGTCCTATTTCTTGTACATATTTTTGTTATGGTCTGCGGGATCCTTAATCCCAGTCTATATGGAAAATGCATTTGCATTTCCAAGGATATGTAACAAACTGTTATTTTTTTCATATATTCCAAATAAAACTATTCTTTTGTCTCCTTATATATTTATGTGTTCCTAGATTTTTTTCTTCAGCTATGCTAAATGTGAAGTCATTATGTTTATTTTATCTCAATTCTCTTTTTTTCCTATGAATATTTTCTCTGCCCTGGTCATTTTCAAAATAAAGTATAAAATAAATCACTGACTCAAATTTGAAATATCATATTTCAGATATATGTGTGTGTGTGTGTGTGTGTGTGTGTGTGTGTGTGTGTGTGTGTGTGTGTGTGTTTCTTTAAATTTCCAAGAATATGTAACAAATTTCATTATTTTTTACATAAATGTCATAAAATTGTGTTCACTACTTTTTTTGTACTCAAACGTGTATAGAGTATGCCATTTCTTGCATCTTGACCACCTGTCCTTCATACTTTTGCCACAAGGGCCCTTAGAATTAAAATACTCCGCAAGTCCGCTTGTCAATTTGTATATCACGGAACTGTGGGTGCTCTTTGTAGGCCATGGAACAACAAACACCCAATTTTTAGTCCACCAGCTCCACAACTCGTGATCCAAAAACTGCCTCAGTATTGAATCAGGGCTCCGTGCAAATATGGAATGAGGGCTCTGTGCATGCTATATAAAATATCGTCCCCGTAATTTATAAAAGTACATATTTTGTATGTATAAAAGTAAATATCTACTTTAAAAAATTGAATATTTGCTATGTATAATTTATGGTCTCCAAGAACCTAAAATTTGATACATTTCAATTTCTTGTATCCACGAGCCCCTGTTTTAAAGAAAACTAATTTGGGAATGCTATTTATTTGGTCCTTTTGTCCACTTCTCTATGTAACAGAGATTGGCACTATATTTTTTGTGCTTTTGTCCACCACCGTATGTAAAACCTATGTAAATAAAACTAATTCGTGAATGCTAAATTTTTGGGACACGAGCCCCTTAAAATTCAAATAGTCTGCAGGTCCCATTGTCAATTTGTATATCACGAAACAACATAAGCCTGATTTTTTAGGTCCCCAACCCGAGAACCCACGATCCAAAAACTGGCTAAATATGGAATGAGAGTTTCATCCATGCTCTAATTCAGGAATGCTATTTTTTTCTCTTCTTTTATGTGTTCCTATATTTTTATAGAGAGTATGTATACAGAGTTACGTATTTTCTATGTATAGTTTATGGTCTCCAAGAACCTATAATTTCATAAATTTCAATTTCTTGTGTGGATGAGTCTCTGTTTTAAAGAAAACTAATTTAGAAATGCTATTTATTTTCTCCTTTTGTTGACCGCCCTATGTAACATACATTGGTACTATACATTTTTTCCTTCTTTCCACCAGCGTATGTAAAGCCTATGTAAAGAAAACTAATTCGCGAATGCTAATTTTTTTTAACACGAGCCCCTTAAAATTCAAATAGTCAGCAAGTTTGATTGTCAATTTGTATATCGCGGAACTGGCAGTGATATTTGTAGGACACAGAACAACAAAAACCCTCTTTTCAGGACCCCAGCCCGAGAACCCGCGATCCAGAAACTAGCTAAGTCAAGAACCCACTCTTTTAAAGAAAACTAATTCGGGAATGCTATTTTTTTTCATACTTATGTTCACCAACCTATGTAACAAACGTCGGTACTACTTTTTTTTTCTTTTTTTTTCCACTAGCATATGCAAAAAGGAAAACTTTTTCAAGAATGCTAAACTTGTTTTAATTAATTATAAATAATTTTGTTGATAGAAAAATAAGTTATTGAGTTTATTATTTCAATTTGGTTATTCGACACGAGCCCCTTCAAATTCAAATACTTTGCAAGTCCAATTGTCAATATGTATATCGCAGAACTCTAGGTGCTATTTGTAGGACAAGGAACAAAAAAATCCTTCTTTTCAGGTCCCCAGCCCGAGAACCTGCCATCCAAAAACTAGCTAAGTCAAGAACCCGCTCTTTTAAAGAAAACTAATTCGGGAACACTATTTTTTTCATACTTATGTTCACCAGCCTATGTAATAGACGTCAGTACTATTTTTTTTTCTTTTCTTGTCCACCAGGATATGTAAAAAATAAAAGTAATTTGGGAATGCTAAACTTGTTTTAATTAATTATAAATCATTTTATTGATAGAAAAATAAGTTATTGAGTTTATTATTTCAATTTGGTTATTCGACACGAGCACCTTCAAATTCAAATAATCCACAAGTTTGATTGTCAATATGTATATCGCAAAACTCTAGGTGCTATTTGTAGACCACGAAACAACAAAAGTGCAATTTTCAGCCCGCCAGTCCCAGAACCCGCAATCCAAAGATTCAAATAGTCTGCAAAGCAGCTTATCAATTTGTATATTGTAGAACTCGCAGAACAACAGAGCCCCAATTTTCTGTCGGAAACCCCGACAAACCGGAATGAAGATTTCGTGCATGTTCTATATATCTACTTAATCAAATTACATATTTGATTTGTGTAGGCCACGGAACAACAGAAGCCCAATTTTCAACGTGCCAGGCCGAGAACCCGTGATCCAAAAATTCAAATAGTCCGCAAGACCGCTTGTCAATTTGTATATCGCTGAAGTGTCAGTCCTATTTGTATGCCACAGAACAACAGTTCCCCAGCCTGAGAACCCGCAATCCAAAAACTAGCTAAGTCAAGAACCCGCTCTTTTAAAGAATACTAATCCAGGAATGCTATTGTTTTCATACTTATGTTCACCAGCCTATGTAAAATACGTCAATACTATTTTTCTTTATTTTTTTGTCCACCAGCATATGTAAAAAGGATAACCAATTCGGGAATGCTAAAATTGTTTTCATTAATTATAAATTATTTTATTGATAGAAAAATAAATTATTGAGTTTATTATTTCAATTTGGTTATTCGACATGAGCCCCTTCAAATTCAAATACTCTGCAAGTTTGATTGTCAATATGTATATCGCGGAACTCTATGTGCTATTTGTAGACCATGGAACAACAGAAACCCAAATTTCAGCCTGCCAGTCCGAGAACCCGCGATCCAAAAATTCAAATAGTCCGCAAAAAAGCTTTTCAATTTGTATATCGCGAAACTCGCAGAACAACATAAGCCTAATCTTTAGCCCGCAACCACGACAACCTAGAATGAATCTTCTGTGCATGCTCTATATATCTACTTAATCAAATTACATATTTGATTTTTGTAGGCCACGGAACAACAGAAGCCCAATTTTCAGCCCGAGAACCCGCGATCCAAAATTCGAATAGTCCGCAAGACCACTTGTCAATTTGTATATCGCGTAACTCTCGGTGCTATTTGTAGGCCACGGAACAACAAGTCCCCAACCCGAGAACCCGTGATCCAAAAAACTAGCTAAGTCAAGAATTAATTATAAATGATTTTATTGATAGAAAAATAAGTTATTGAGTTTATTATTTCAATTTGGTTATTCGACGCGAGCCACTTCAAATTCAAGTACTCCGCAACTTAGATTGTCAATATGTATATCGCGGAAATCTAGGTGTTATTTGTAGACCATGGAACAAAAAAAGCCACATCTTCCGGTAACAAACATTACCACTATTTTTTCTGATTTTTTCCCACGTACCCATGTACTTCAACTTCCTGCCCACATGTCTCATGACTTTAACTTCAATTTGCTCAAGGCAGGGCGCCATTACTCTTAGTGTGCCCTTCTCTACCTTCACATCCTTTCGACGGACCTCGTTGGGCCTTTAATCTACGCATGTGTCCATTTATGGAACCTCACCATCTCCCCCACCTATTTCAATTGCTCCAGTGGCTCCAAATGGCTCATTCTTTCCTAATTTTTCTTCTCAGAGCTTGGCCTCTTTTCCAGCCTTTCCCTGCTCTTCTTTTTTCCTCTCCTACTTTGTTGTTAGCACATTTTCTCTCTCCCAGTGTCCCGGAGATGCCTCGGCTACGAGGGAAGTCAAAACGCGGGTCATCCTGTCATCCAAACTTGCCCCGCTTGGTCCTCTATCCCCCGCCTGTTCCCTCACTTCTATCCTCCTCCTCTTCCGCCACCTTGTCCTCATCCCTGGCGTAGTCCACTCAAATTCCCGCTTCTCTCTTGCCCCTTGTTGCATCCATTTCCAACAGAATGGAGGCATTGGATTGCTCAGGGGCCTCACTCGACTACAACCTAGGACCTTTGTGTAATTCAGCATCTGTTTCACACCCAGGCCCTTTGGCTCCTCCCAACTCTCCAGCCACCTAGTCGCTTTATGACCAGCCTCACGATGCCCAATTTCAGATGGATGGTATGGAAGCCAGTCAAAATTCATGATGACAACCCAAATCTCAAGCTGATTCCAACACTGACCTAGAATACGAGTGGAAAACAAGCCTTGAACTGGTGCAAAGTCTAGTATTCGACCTGCGTTGGGACATGGATGACCTCCGGTTTCACCTAGAGACCATGGACACCAAAGCCTCTCAACTCCTATAGTTTCTCTTCGCATTACAGAGCACTCATCACCTCTTACCAAAGGCAGGCCAAGCAGCAACAACCCAACCAGCAGCAACCTCCACACTAGTGTTGGCACCGGAAACTTTGGTCCATGCAGAGGCAGACCATGAGGAGTAGTGTTAAGAACCAAATGTTAATATAGCATAGAAAAACCTCATAAAAAGTACTCAATGCCTTGAAAAAGAGATAATTTCAGATAATAAGCCTCTTCAAGGGAGCAACCTCCTTTTACCCCACTTAAATGTTCAAGTACAAGATGATTCAAAATGAAAATGTCTCCTTGGTATATATAGGATACTAGGAGGTATAATTACAACTAATGGCCTAGAGACGACATAAATAAAATAACATTACTAATATAATATGCTCCAATTAAGGGGTAATGAGCCAATATTAGGGCTTAACATGTCCCTCCTCTTGAGACAATTGTTGTCCGCAACGCTTGAGTAACTCCGGATACTTCTGTATAAAAGACTCATCTTCCCAAGTGGAATCTTCAGCCGGTAGTTTCCTCCATTTAATGAGATACTCTGAAATGGATCTATTCCTCAGCTGGCAAATTCTTGTGTCAATGATGGCTTCAGGCTCCAATATGATTTTTCCTTCCTCATCAAGTTCTGGAAATATAGTTTGAACTGGGATCTTGTCGCCTATAACCTTCTTTAAGCATGAAACATGGAAAACTGGTTGTACTCGTGAAGATGTAGGCAACTCCAATTTGTATGCCATAGTACCAATCTTTTGCAACACCTTATAATGGCCATAGTACTTTGGTGATAATTTATTATCCTTCTTGGCTTGCTT
>ML782391.1:393329-414868 GCA_009831015.1 Picea engelmannii | reverse complement strand
TGATTCAAAATGAAAATGTCTCCTTGGTATATATAGGAGACTAGGAGGTATAATTACAACTAATGGCCTAAAGGCGACATAAATAAAATAACATTACTAATACAATATGCCCCAATTAATGGGTAATGAGCCAATATTAGGGCTTAACATGAAGTCTCGACGGTCGGCGAGCGGGAGTTGCACGGAGCGCACGGACGTCACTCGGAGCGGGCGGACAGGCAACGATACTCTTTCTTTGTTTGAATGGTAGAATGTTGTAGGTTTTATGATTGGATCTACATGTTGATTATGTAAGTAGATTGGATGTTTAGATTGATAGCTGAAATTTTCTTAGCCTAGCTCTTTGATTGTCGTCTCATATGGCCTTGTTTTCCCGCATGTCGTGATCGTCGTGTGGTGTTGATTGTGACCTTGAGGTTGTTTAGCCTTCGTCCCTAGCTCGTCAGTCCTCTCCTGAGCAGTCGGCCAGGAGCCTGATCTACGGTCGTCACCTTAGCATTAAAATACCTATGGATCTCAACACCCTGCTTTTTTGTGCGAGGATGGTGAAGCGTAGGACAAACCTATCAGCCATCTACCTCTGTTGTTGTCCATGGCAGTTTGATGTCTTACGCCTTGATGTGTTTTAATAATCTTGAATTTTTTTGGTGGGCGTAGCCTTCCCTTCCTCTGTGTGTTTTTATACATTGTTGGATTTTCTCCACGCTTGGGCTGATAAAACCTATGTTGTCATTCCAATGACTTTCCTTGGATCCTTACGTTGCTCTTACTGTGCTCTTCGTTTTTACATTTTTGATTGCATTTTTATGTTTGGAGGGATAATGTAACTCTGTGTTGATGCTTTCCTGGCATTTTAAGAGTGCGTTGATACAAATCCCTGGCGAATTTACTATGTGATTTATTTTTTTATATACTTATGGTCTTCCATTTAACGTTACATAGAATTCATCCTCTGCGTCTCCTTACTTCTAACCTATGGTTTATCCTCTGCCTCATTGAGATAATTAAAGGTGATTGCTCTATGTTTTCCATACTCCTAGCCTGCAAATCTCCCTCTTCAAATCTGTACATTTCATAGGCGAAATTGATGTACGTTGAATCACAAATTGGTGGGTTGCCATGTGTTTTTCCTTGCCCTGCGTTGACTTTATTTTTGGGTTGTTGGGACAACAAGTTACCATTCAGACTGTAATAAATTGGTTACACACTTTGAGTTTTATAGAGCCTCATCAGATGCGTTGGGACTACTATGCATTGACGTTTTTTTTTTTTTACCTTTAGATGCCGCGACAACCCACCTTGATAGGCACAACCTCACCCTTGGTTTTTACTGCAACTGAATCTCTTTCACGCCTAGATTTTCTAGTTGGGAAACTGTGAATTGAATCCCTGTGGGACAGCGACTCTTCTCTGCAACTTTAATGAAATTCACTGGCGAATTTACCTGGCAAGTTACCATTAAATAATACACTCGCAGACCGCGTTTTGACTTCATGACTGTGGTTTTCCTTGTTGGGTTATGTTTTTCTCGATACCCCGAGACTTTCTCCTTTTAAAACTCAGTTGTCTTCCTTTAAATGATAAACCACAACGAACTGGATGTTCACTCAGGTAAAACTACGAATTTTTTTATTTAAAGCTTGAATTATATTTAGGATGAACTCTTACTGTGTTATTGAATTTTTCACTGTGGAAGTATTGCTCATAAATTAATTATAGCGCCTTGTAGATTTAGAGGAAAGATATAATGGCTCTGCGCGAGAGGAACTCAACGCGGCTAGGGTCTAAACCCTAGCCGCACGCACTGTTGCAGGGGCGAGGAAATCCGCGGGCAGCCGACCAGGGGTTTACAGGGGCGAGGCTAGGCGTCGGGAGGCACACAGAGACGCGATTTCCTGAGTGGCCCGAGTGCGCCAGCGACCCTGCACGCGTTTTCGCGGTGACTTGGTGCCAAGAAGAGCGGCCATGGCCTCAGATTCGAATGCCAAGAAAGGAAATGACCGGGTGGAATCTTTCAAGGAGCTAGTTCGCTCGGCAAGACCCAAAACCGAGCCTCCTTCCTCGTCTAAGTTTGTCAAAAAGATGGAGGAGATCCCTTCGCTGGAGCTACCTCCAGAGGAGCCTTGCAATCTAGCCCTCCTATTTGCAGAAACGRCCCTCATCGGAAAGTTTACGGGATTATGGCCTAGCCCCAAATCGGTGGAGGCATGGATGGATGATCGATGGAAGTCGCTGATACAAGGAAAAGTTTCTTTGTTCGCAGTAGGCAGGGTTTTTTTTGTCTTTGGTTTCGCGAGCAAAGAGGACCGTGATCTAGTTTTCAGATCTGGACCCTATTTCATGGGGTTGAGAGGACTATTCTTAGCCCCCTGGACTCTCGACTTCAACCCTGAAGCCGAGATCACAGCAGCCCCAGTTTGGGTTAGGCTGCCTCACCTCCCCTTGTACCTCTGGGGGACAAGATCTTTGGAGGCCATAGGAAACAAGCTTGGGCGTTTCCTGGACAGTGCGGAACCGAAAGGGGACCAGTTTACCTGTGCTCGCATATGTGTTGAAGTTAACCTCGAGAAAGGTCTTCCGGAAGCCATTAATCTCTCCCTGGGGGAATGGTGCCATCTCCAAGAGCTGGATTACGAGCAGATACCTTTCAAGTGCCTCCGGTGCCATGCTTACGGCCACTTTGCACGAAGCTGCCCCAAAGCCCCAGAGGAGCCGGGACTAGCCAAAGAAGAATATTTTCAGCCGGTAATTAATAGACGAAGGCATTCAAGGCGTAAGGATCCACTACCACAGGCCCCGAAGGCCACTCACTCAGCAGAGGCAATCCTAACAAACAAAAACATCTTTGATGCTCTGAATGAAGATGAAGCCCTAGAACCAGAAGCAATAAAAGAGAAGGAAGATCCTCCGGTAGATGATAGCCTTCCGGAATCCACCCCCCTAGCAAAGGTTCTAGTTTCGGAACCCTCTGCCAATGCAGACCTAGAAGTCTCAGTCTCTGAGGAAACTCCTGAACCGGAAGACAATGTTCCGTCTCCACCCCTTACCAGAGGGCGAAAGACCAATAAAGCGCGCAGAGAAAAAGAGGCGGCCTCCAATATTTCTTCAGGATCTCAGAAAAAGCTGGACCCCTTCATTAAGGGGAAATTTTCATCCCCCTCGGTTTAATGCTTTTCTTTTGTCTCCTACTCTGCTCACAATTTGTGAGAATTTATTCATGTATGCAATTTTCGTCATTCTCCCGAACCAGTGCAAGAAGTGAATGGGAAGGGTTTCCCAAGACGTTCAAAAGAAGGTTGGCAACACTGTTAGAGGTCACCAACCTTCTTTAGATATGTAATTTTCTGATTCAGGTCCACCTGAAAACCGATCAATACAACATAACCGTTTTAGTTAAAAAAAAAAAAATAATAATTATAGCGCCTTGTTAAACAATAGTAAGATTGGAAAGTTTACATTGGTTTTAGAATACTTATTAAATTACGTTGGTTTGTGAAGAACTAGTCATTAAACGATTTACGGTTGGGCTATTCTCCTCACAATTTCCGTTAAAGGTTGTGTGTTCGGTAATCGGGTGCATGGTAACCCTTAATCGATTTATTCACCACTCATGAAGGGGAAAATGCTTCAAATTTTTTTATTCGGATGGATAAACTCCGAATTTCGGATGTTAACTCAACAAAAACAAAAATATAAATTTCAAGGTTGAATCACTGTGAACTGATGGTTGGAACCCAACGTAATGTATGAAAACGATTAACACCCAGCGTAGTGGATGGTAAACTCATAAATTTTATGGTTGAAACCCAGGATTGTGTATGTCAGCGATTTAGTTGACAAGCCAACCAACATGTAATTATAGGATATGCTCAGACCGCTAAATTTTGTGTAATTAATGTAGAGTACAGAGATCTCTTTACGGTTTGCCATAGCACATGCAGCCATATCTATTCTTAGACAACAATACCATATATTACACCTTCAGCCTTAAAATTTCTTATTATCTATCTTTATTGTTGGGCTTATTTTGGACAGCAAGTATAATAGTCAGGATGTTTTTCTTTAATGTTGCTAATTTTGTAAGTTAGCGCATTGTAAACTAATATTGCTAATAGTGTTGAATATATAGTTATAATGAAATTGGTATCATTGTATATATTTTGTTAATCTTTAATTTAGATCATTCTTAATGTTTAATTAAATTAACATGGTTGACTTAATTGCAATTTAAATTTGTTAAATTCATACTAGTATAAAATTGTAATTGATGACCACTTGGAATTGACTTACCATCAGATTGTAAATCCTTGTTAACTTTAGAATGTCCATATGGATTGTCTTAGACATGATTAGTGGTTGAGATGTTGACGAAGTCTTATGTTGGTTAACGTCTTCCTTGTGTCATCCTTGGCATCTCGTTGACCTATTGTTGGGTTGTTAGGATGTTTGTCTTTAGCTTAGTGGGCTTGGTTTGCTTGTGTCGGACGGGATGTAGACACCTCCTTGTTCCTCAGAACAGTCGCCAGCCCTGAGACCTTAAATGGTCAAAATCGATGGGAACCTGGGCTTGAGCATCGCTTATGTGTTTTGGAGGTCCTAACCATTGCAGGGTAGGATGTGCAGGTAGTCATTCTTATTCTGCGTCGGTTTATTGTCATACGTTGCTTCCAGCTATTTGATGTGCTTCTTAGGTCGTTATGTTGTTTTGACGTGAGTTTCATGCATCTTGTTCGTCGTCTTATTGCGATGTAGAGTATAATGTCTTTATTACCCTTCTACACACGCACACACAAAAACAAAAAAATCCTACACTTGTTATGAGAGGCTGGTTGTCGTAACTCAACGGGAGGTTTGTTACACAAGTGACGAGTGATTTGCAAGAAAAAATCCATCGATACCATACAAATTGATTAGGTTCTAAATATAAATAAGCAATTCATACCTTTTGTGTATGTGGCACATTATGGAGATCAAAGAATTGCTCCATCTGAAGTATCCATGTGATTGGGTCCTTACCATCAAACTTCCTCATATCAATCTTAGGAATGTGGTTGGTCTTCAAAACAAAGTTGGAGTTTATCATTTCTTGATTCACCTTCCTTGTGTCCTCATCATGAATTTCATGGAATGCATTTTCACTTTCAGGTGTCTTCTCTGTTACGAAATTTTTCAATACTTCCATGATCTCCCCTTTTAAACCCTCCATCATCTCTTGTAGTTCATATTTTGTTACTATATTATTTTTTAAATCATTTATGTCCCTACACATTTCTTCACCTTCATCAAGAGTCCAAGTAGGGTTTTATGGAGGCTTATTTGGTGTAGAAGTTCCCTTTTTGGGTGGCATGTTGGGCAAGTATCACTTTTGAACCTTGATTTTGAGGTGGTTCTGCTAGACAATATTTCTTCTGTTGTATCTCCCAAGTTTCATCCCTTCTAGGTATGAATCTTTCTTTTATGTAGTTCTCTGATATTTCTTCTCTGCAATGCCACAGATCTGATCAAAATTGGATGTTCCAAGTGGAATTTACAGTAACTTCCCCACAACTTGTTGATTTTTTGTCTTTCCAGGAGAGCTCACTTGTATAGCATGCCCCGCACAAAATAATTGATATAAAATTCTGAAACTCGCAAAAGAAATACTACAGACTATCCATGATCCAATGAAATAAGTCCCACTCAATTTAGATACTCTAGGAAGAAGTTATGATTGTTTTACCTGGAACACCTTCTTGAGACTAGTCAATAGGACTAGTCAGATACCCTATCTTACACAAGGTGTATCTACAAATTTAAGATGACCCAGAAGTTGAACCTTTCACCATAGCTACCTTACTAATTTTTGTAAATATACTCCAGAGTTTAGGGTCTGAAACGTTACAAAAACGTTTTTATAGAAAAAATTCCGCAATGACTCAATTCAGGATGATTCCAAAACCCTATCTTGTACAGGTTGTATCTCCGAAATTATAAGGCCTCAGGAGCTGAATTTTGAACCCAACGTACCTTGATCTGTCTAGTAAATATCCTAAAATTCCTTCCTTCTGACACGTTTCAAAAAAAAAATTATATCAAAAATTCCAAGGTGTCTCATATGTAGCAGCGAAACCCCAAGACCTTGAGCTCTGATACCATATGTTAAGAACCAAATGTCAATATAGCATAGAAAAACCTCAGAAAAAGTACTCAACGCCTTGAAAAAGAGATAATTTTAGATAATAAGCCTCTTTGAGGGGGAAACCTCCTTTTACCCCACTAAAATGTTCAAGTACAAGATGATTCAAAATGAAAATGTCTCCTTGGTATATATAGGAGACTAGGAGGTATAATTACAACTAATGGCCTAAAGCCGACATAAATAAAATAACATTACTAATATAATATGCCCCAATTAAGGGGTAATGAGCCAATATTAGGGATTAACAAGCAGAGGCTCCCATCATGGACGGAGGAGGCCCAGAATGAAGAGCACATGCCATCATAGACCGAGGACTCCATGCAGAAGGTGTCAACTGGCACCTTCTGCATGGTCGTGTCACCGCACTACAGACCATACCGGTGATCTGTCTCTTGTTTTTCTCTGTTGTTTTGTCATGTGCACGCTGACCTTTCATGCATTTTCCCATGGTTATTATAGTTATGTTGTCTACACTTTCCACAGTTGTAACGACCACCCTTACGGGCCAAAGTTTTGAACTCTTTTTGCGTCAGTAATAGTCTAGACTTCAGTTATGAAGCGGTTTGGCTGGCTAAGCTAGTTTCCCCACAGGGAAGCTCAGTATTTACAGCTTGACACCATGGAAATTCTCTGTAGTCCTTCATTTTGACAGACTTTTATACAATCTTACTTAAAAAAATATATTTTTGAATACAATTTAAATAATTGTGTATACTATTTATTAAATAGAATATGTTATAGCGTTACATAAATTACTATAAATCTTCATACAATGTTACAATATTCTATAAATTGCTCAGTCTCATGTATACGATGGAATTGTTGGGTGCAAAATGTATATGACAGAAGTGTTTGGTGCAAAATGTATATCACTCAACATGATGGACGTCGTGAACCCACGACTCCATATTTGTTCGGTGCATTTCTATAAATTACTGTCTCATGTATATGACCAAATTTTTCGGTGCAAAATGTATATGACGGAAGTGTTGGGTGAAAAATGTATTTCACGACACATGGTGGCCATAAAAAACGAAAAAAGTGAACCCACGACTTCGCCAACCTGCGACTTCGTAATTTTTGGGTTACATTGCTTATGCATTAAATATTTCATGTACTATCAAACTTAGATCCTAGGAACCTTCGTTCATGTACCAGACATTAATAATTTTTGATAAATTTCAAATAAAACTAATTCACGAATACTAAATTCTGCTTGAATACCACGTGTACTGCAACTTGCGACCCACACATTTACTCCCCTTCCAGCCTGTAGGGACTACGCTGCCATTCAACACTTGTTTAACTACAATTATTTTATATGTATTGAAGTAAAAGTAAAAAATGTGTTAAAATGATATTTTCCACTATATTTAAAAAGTACGAGACCATACATTAATTAAGGAGACATAATTATATGAAAAAACTTAATTTAAAAAAATAAATGGTGTACAACATTTTTAATATTGGATGAAGCATGGAAATATGATTAAAAACACCATTGAACAAAAACAAATTTGAAAAATTTGAAAAATAGATGAAAAAACACCCTTGACAAAAAAAAATTGTATGACTTGAAAATAGATGAAAAACAAGCATTTAAAAAACAAAAGTGGAAACATTATGTATGAAAAAATTAAAATATCAAAAAAACACCTAAAATGGGAGGGGGGGTGCTACCAGTAGCACCATTTTTAAAAATTGGGTAAAAAACTTGACCCCACAAAAATGAGAACTCTGTAGAGTTCTCGTTAAGTTGGTAACTATGTTTCTTCTCTTGTCTTCTGGTTCCATCCCATTCCTCACCTCATATAAAAAATTTATGGATCTTCCTCAATGGATCCATTTCCTATCTCATTTTCCACCTTCCTTGCAACACATGCCCAACATTAGGGGACTTTGCTCAACCATTCTATCGGGATCCATGCACATCATCCCTTTCTCTATGAACAACATCCTTATCCAGAGTGGAATCTCTTATAGCATTTGTTTCCTCAGATCTTCTGCAAAATTTCTCTCAGCCTCGCTGAAAGAATCAGTTTATTCCACATAAAATTCAATAATATAACCCTCTTTTACTCTAGAAAACCATAATTCAATGGCCTGAGTCAACTTATTTTCCAACATTTTCAATCTATCAAGCATGTATTAATCCCAAACCATAGGTTCTAAAGGCCAGAGAGTAGAATTAGTAGTAGTTTTAATTTTTAGCTATTCAGATAGAAGACAAGGAAATTCAACAAACAAAATCTCATGCATATCAGTGTAGAGATATTTATCTTTCCAATGCTTCACATTCACTCTTAGAACCTGATCTTGTCGTAAGGAAAACTCATGCTCCTTTGCAGTTATTCAATCTTGAATTTCCTCTGGAGATGGATACTACCTCATCTCTAGCCTTCATCATTCCCTTAAATAATTTAAAGTCCCAACAACATAACCATCTGTTGGCATTGTTTCACGCTTGTGAGTTTCCTTCTTAATGTTGGGGATTTTAGACCCAGGGTTAGTCCAAAGTTAACCAACAAAAACCCAAAATAATAGACATATCAATATTCAACCATGTCCAAAGAAGGTCTCACCCGAGACATAATGAGGATCACAAAGAACATCTAATATTTTGATAGGGATGACGGATTAAACACACACGTATCCATTCAGTATGGAATTCATGCACTCCATTAACATCAACCTATTATTCATCAACAAGTAAAATAATACACACATGTATCCAAATAACATGAATGACACATGATAGATTAGAACTGTTTCATATTTATTATTCCTTCCATTCGATAACACAGAAGTATAGATGAAGCAAACTATATTCCAAAGCCAAAAATTTTAATGTCTCCTTTATATAATTCCCAAGATTTAGAAACATACTTCACCCTGTGCATTCCTTAGACCTCAAACATATGACAAACTCATACTTATAATCAAAATAATTACAATATTACAAAGGATAAGAGTGAGATCGACGCATAAAAACTCAATGAATATTCTATGTGGGTGTCTAACTCTCTCACCATATAAATCTATTTATGATGTTATTGTTTCCTTTTATATCTTTCTCAGTGTTATCACTGAAATTTCATCCACAAATGGTTACAGGAATCCAGCATCTTCAAACAACTATTAGTTCACCCATGGACCAAAAATCACCAAAAATGCATTTCCAAAAGGTCCAAAACTATACAACCAGTTATAAAATCATCATGCGCTAAGGATATACAGGAAGTGTGCACACATGTGCCAGTTGATAACACCGTAAAAGCGCACATGCGCCCGATGCGCGATTGCGGACGCAAAAATCCGTGCACAACTCAGAACAATGCATTTATGATATTGGTCGGCCTCCCACCCACTTTTGGTTCATCTTCCAAGTCGATTTGGCATCCAAATCTCGGCTGAATCCGACTGGGTGGCTGGTCAAAGACCTAAAGGTGCCCTAAATAGCCCCTTGTTCACACTAAAAGATGGTTGGATAATGACTCAAAGTTATGCTATAAAAGGAAGCCATGGGTGCACTACATTTTCAAGGAATTCATTTATATTGTTATGTTGTTGGTATTCTCTTGGAGGATCCTCTTTCCTCATCAAGAGTATTCTAGAACCATTACACTTAGCCATTCATATCACCTCTAGAATGAATGTGCTTTGGATTCTTTTCACCATTTCATCCTAGTTTCTCATTTGTAAGAAGAGCTCAATATTTGGGGGTTCAAGAGCCCCCCCTTGGAGGAAGAGGGGACCCAAAGTCTCTATTTCTTCTTGGTGTTTTCTTTCCACTAATATAATCATTTCCATTGGTGGCATGAGTCTTGTTTGTTCATTTTCCTTATGTTCTTATGCACTATAGTTTAATTGTTTTTATCATTCTTAGTTTAATTCTTTGCTTATCTTTTATACTTTATCTTTCTAACCCTTTTATTTACTGTTGTCTTTCCTAGCTGACCCAACTGGTCTTGTAAGCACCATTATTTTTCTCATTTAGGTGACAAAAGAGGTGCAACACTCATCTCAGGAGATTTGTCTCTTATTTCTCCGCTCCACTCTCTCTACTGAAAAACTGCTTCGCCAGCCCATCTTTTATCATCTCCATGTACCCTTGTGTTATTGGTTGTAATAATTCGAGAATATTTACAGAGGATTCCTTTATTGATTATGATGTCATACTTCTTGATTTCCAATGATACTGGAAAAAATCGGACCGGTGCGCATATTTCATATCTTTGACTTGGCGTGCAATATCAAAACTCAATCCAACATGCACTTCTTGTTCTTCTTTGTGAATTTATATTAGGTGTGTAGAAAATTGGAATGAGAACGTACCAAAATTGGAATGAGCATGCTCAAAACTTGGAATGAGCATGCACATGAAATTAACCAAAAACTTTGGGTGCCAACAATTTACAAACAACAAGGAAGGAACATGACTATCTATTTTTGGTAGTTGGTAGGTTCAGCAAGATGCACATTCCCATGCCTTATAAAAATACGATCAAAGGATAAGAAGCAATAGACAAGTTGTTTGAATAGGTATCAGTACATTTTCGGATACAAAAGAGAATCATCTCAAAAAGGGATACCAAATTTATCATTGTGGGAGAAGATGGACACTAAGTTGAAGATATGTATAACATTCCAGACATATGGGTAGACAAAAGTAGTCAATAGGAATTTCATGCAATGTTTGAGGGGTTACAATCAGAAGCATCTGAAGAATTGGGATGAAAATATAATCTACATACAACACTCTTATAATAGAGTAGTCAACACTTCTATTGGTAAGTCACCTTTCAAAACTTACTTTTGATATTTGGAACCTTCACCATTCAATGTTTTATATGGAAAACAAGGAGGAGTGAGGGAGGACCTCACAAAAGATACATTCAAAACATTTTTTTTTTAAGAATATTAGGGAAATCCATTTGCAAGTATAAGAAACACTAAAGAAGTCACAGGAAAAATAAAAGTCCAAACATGATCAAGATAGAAAAAATATGTCATTCAAAGTGGGAGATAGATTTTGGTTACACTTGAACAAGAAAATACTATATGGTCCTAGTAAGAAGATCAAGGCTCTATGCTATTTACCTTTCCATATATTGGATAAGGTGAGAGATAATGCCTACAGACTCAGTCTAGCCCCATACATGCACATTTACTTAGTAGTGAAGGTGGAGAGTCTCAAATTCTATGAGCCTTCCATGTTGGATCAAGAGGAGGAGCAAGTGCCACCTTCTATAGAGGAGTTAGTAATATATGATCAAGAAGAGTTGGAAAAGGATACGATTTTGTATAATAGGTCTAGAACTAGATGAAAAGGGTAGAATGAATTTTGGCAAATTGGGTTGAAAGGACAATTTCCAAGTAAAGCAAACTGGTACCCCGGGGAGAAGGTAGAGGAAAATTTTCCTCGTCTCATTCATTAAATCCTTTGGGGACCAAAAGCCTCTTTAAGTGGGGAGTTATGATATGGATTTGATAAGTAAATTATTTTTCATCTATATTGATTATTTCAGAGTGGAAACAATTGGAGGAATCATCTTGAAGGGTCATTTTAATGGCAGGTCCCAGTTTGGAAAATTGGGGTTTGAAACCTTATGAAACCATTTTGAGGCATCAAATGGCATTTTTGGAGGTCAAAAATTTCTTATGTTTATCTTAGACCCCTTAAGGATATTCTACACATTGATATCTTTCCAACAGTGAAAAAATCATGTCAATCAGAGCTCGTATGTAAATGGTAGGCCTCCCACAAGTTGACATGTTGTTTTGACCACCATGGTACACGTGGATGCCACGTCAGCTCCCATTACTCATGCATATGGGGATAGCCATGTATGGAAATTCAATAATTTTCTATAAGGTCCAAATATTTACCATAAATAATGGTTGAGGAAATCAAAACCCTGCCAATAGATGGATATCAAACGATGTTAAATATTGGGTTGTTAGGAGGAGAATGGGTTCTATTCTTTAGCATTATATTTCTTCCATAGTTGAGAAGAGCACATAGGCATGGTATTTTTAGAGAATAATAAATTAGGAGATATTATTTATCAGCCATACATGCCATAGTGTCAAAGGAAACCCCATATAGAGTGTCCATTTCTTTGTACCTGCATTTGAAGAAAATAGAGTAGAGTGACCTCACCTTCTATTTGGGTTTTCTATTGTATTGGGTTTCTTAGGTTATATATATTGTGTTTATTTGTGGATGGTGTCTGAGTATTTATTTATGTTATATATTTTTCTCATTTCATCTATTTAATGCATTTTAAGAAGAAAACCAATAATTAAATAATCTGATATCTAAAGGAAATTGACCTTCATAGTAAATATTTATGTAATGTTTTGGATCTATTGTGAGGAATTGTCCAGTGGAATATCCATGACACTTTAAAGATCACATTATGAGTATCAAATTTTTGCCTATTGTACTTTGATATCTCTTCTTTGAAATTCCACAGTTCTAACCAAAATTTCATGTTCCAAGTGAAAGTTATGGTAACTTTCCCAAAACTTCTTAACTCTTAGACCATTCTAGATAGAGAACTTGTATGGAATGACATGTGTCCAATATTTCAGATATGATTATGAAATTTTATATGAAATAATATGATCCTTATTGTTTCCAAAGGAACTATAATTACTCAATTTCAACATTCCAAGCTTTATATATGGCACTTCTACCAAGAAGGCATGTTTTAGATTAGATTTAGGACTAGTAAATTACCATAATTTCCACAAAATTTATTTACAAAATTATAGTGTATAAGAAAACAAAATTTCTTCCATAAGTAATCAGATGTTTCTCCTCTAACTCTTGAAAATTTCATAGTATGAAACTTCATCAAAAGAAAGTTATAAATAAATTTCAAAGATGACTCGTTTGTGACTAATTTCAGGACTAGTAAAAAACCTTAACTTCCACAAGCTATATCTCATAAATTCAAATGATTTAGAGCATAAAATTTTAACCACAAATACTTTAACATGCCTACTCAATATTTTGAAAATTTCACAACCTAAAACTTGACAGAAAAAGGTTATATAAAAAATTCCAAGATGACTTATTGAAGGAGAAAAAACCTAATACCATAAGCTCTAAAACCAAAATGTTATGAACCAAACTAAAAAGTAGTCAATAAATAACAATCCACAAAAGAGTAATTCATTATTCCATGGGAGAGTGAAAAGGGATAAAAACCACCAGCATAAATATTGTCCATGAGGACAAGTGTAAACCTACTCCCAAAGATGTGGGAGGTGAGGGAACATGCTATCAAAAAGTTAGGCCAAGAAGATTCCCTAGGGTTAGGGATGAGGTTGACTTGGAAAAAGACCTAGGAAAGCTATTATTCTTCTGGGTGAGACAAGGAAAGACAAGTATAGATGAGGCAAGATGTTGTTGATTACTAGTTATGAGGATTTGGAGCTTGATGGTTTTGTGAAAGAGTCGAGTTCTAGTTTACCTCGAAAAAGTGATTGAATTTTTTTAATCCCTATGTAATAATAAATTAGGCTTGGGGGTGACAAGATAAAGTGACTTGGTTATTCTAGTCTATGGTTGGGACGAACTATATTTTCTTCTCAGTTTGTTCCTATAATTTTTGGAAGTAGATCCAAATATTTTATTCTTACTTATTTTTACCAATGGTAAAATAAAGATAGTAATATTAGAAAATATTTGTTACATAATGCAAAACTAGATTCATATATTGTTCTTGTCTTTTCAATTAAAGAAATGCAATAACATTAAAAAAGATTTGCTATATATATATATATATAAACAAACAATTTATTGCATCCCATCATACAATTATATATATATATATATATATGAAAATTCTTGATGCATTAAAGGTCAAAGAAAACATATATATAAATACAAGATTATAGTAAATGTCACATAGAGGAAATCTACAGTCATAACATACCTTTGCTTTTAATATAGAACATAGATCACATGCATAGTTTAGAAATAGATGGATAGTTTTGTAAGGGAATCTTTAGTTTATAATCGTTGGAAAGAAGAATGAAAAGTTTATCTTTTTCTATATTAAAGAAAAGAAACGTAGTAAAAACTGACACTCAACATTCTAAAATGAATAGAGTAAATATCCAAGCTTGGTGTTTAACCAAAAAAGACTTTCTTATCTTACAAAAGATTTAGTGGTCTAAGTGTAGTAAATTTTTGCATGATAAATTAAAGATAAATATACAAATGATTTTACCAAGAGAAAATATATAAAATAATCATCACAACTTGTATATAAAAAAATTCAAGGGTTTCCCTTGAAACCCTGGACTAGAGTTGAGATCGCATGAGTTGAAAAATTTTAATATTCATAAGGTACCATGAAACCATCACCCATCGGATCAAGAGCCTCTGTACGAATCAATTAATCTAATAATCATATATCATAAATAAATATTATCAAGGGCTTATCTCCATAAGTTGTAACTATGGATAGCAGTGTTTCCAACCAAGATTGAAATACAAAAAAATTAAATAAAAGATTCATATGAGTAAACTCAACTCTATGTATACAAGTTACTGTAGACCGACCACCTTGGTGAATCAATCCGTAATGAGTGTGACTCCAAAACAAGTTCACTTCCTCTCCATAGCTTTTAATATTTGTGAGATGCTTAATAAAAGGTATACCTATTTTCGTAGCCTTCCATTGTGGTGTGTGCTTGAGGGAATGCTAACGAATCCGTGCGTATGGAGTTAGAAACAAAGTCTATAATTAAATAATCTAAGAAAAAACGGTGAGGAAAAAGAATGTATGAATTGAAGTTACCTTTTGAGCTCGGCTCTATCACATCTTGTTTATTAAATCAGGGATTTCTACTTTGGAGTCTACCTACAAATACCCAAGGTTGGAAGTAATGTTGTCATCAAACAATAAGTTAGAAAATATATTGACTAAATCAAATAACAAGAAGGTAATAACTTTGTGGTTATCAGTCCAATCCTGAGCGAGAAATTTATATCTAATCATACATATTACGTTAAGGGGAATGACAATGGATACCATAGCAAGGATTGGTTTAGACCTACCCCAAAAACCTTACCTGTGTAAGAATAAAAACGAATCATTACTAAAATAATAACCAAAGGACAAATATATATATATATATGTAAACATATATGTTTCAATATGTTAAAACTTTCACAAAAGAGCCATGAGTTCTGGAAGGAGAGAAATACCAGATTGTTACTGTAATCACATTGATATTGGTGATGGTCAAAACCCTCGTAGAGTAAGACCAAAGTAGAGAGAAACCTCTCGATTTCTCCCTCAATTAGTTTTGAAGTCGAGGAACCTCCAAGAAGCTTTAAAATACACTAATTATTAAATGTTGTCTGTACTAGTAGATAGTTGTATCATTTCGAGATTGGAAAATAACATGACTTGTCTCACACTTGCGAGGTTGGAAATCCCAAGCCACCACTCAACTGAGACATTAGGTTAACTCCCTATTCAAGATGGGTGGAGCACACGATGGAGTTTAGGAATTTTATTAATGAGGTTTAGTGCATGGTTTACAGATGTGACCTATCCTCAAGAGGTGCGCCAAATGAGTTTAGTATGATCATATGGAACGCTCATAGAGTATGCCTCGGAGCATGTAATAGGTTTTATATATTTTTAATGGGTATAATATTGTTAATATATGGAGAACTTTCTATGGAGTTTACAACAAGTCTTATATATATAAAATATATTACTCGTTACAAGAAGTATATATAAAATATATTACTCGTCACAAGAAGATTGATTAAAATGTGTAAATATAACCACCTAGCATTGTATTATAATATTGAGTAGGGTGACTCTATGATAATAAAAAATTAATAATTGGAATCTACTATTTTAAAAAAAAATATGAAGAAAGGTAAAATAAGAAACACATACCTCTATAATTTGTGCAATTTGCCAAGATATAGTAGGAGATATTCGCCTCTACAACCATCATACATGATGTGAGTTAGAATACAAAGAGCTATATTGATGAATAAAAAATATAATAGGTTCAAAATCATACATGGGTGTGAAGTAAGAGAACTTTACCCTCTCATGGATCATCATGAGGGTTTTTATAGAATTAATGTATCAAAGAGTATATGAATATACTTTCTATTTATAAATGATAATATTGCAAACAATATTATTGGAAATTAAAAAAAAAATTATTCGAAATTTGGTGACATTACAAATGGTATCAGAGCATGGTTCAAACACTAAGGCCTCATAAGTTTAAAATGAAAAACAATTTAGTTTCTTAAAGAACATTTAAATATACAGTCAGAATTATTGCTTAATACAAAAGAAATTATGTTAATCATGTTTTCACATATCAGAATAAAAAAAAACAAGTGTCATGGTTGAATACCTCATAAAATCAACACCAATTAGTCCATAGATGTATGACGAGATAAATAGTGAACAACCACACGATAAATCCTTAGTATTGTTGGAAACAATGTGTAGTATAAGAGCATAATTACAGATCATCAAAGAAGATAATGAAAAATTACTCAAAGATAGTAAGGAACAAGAAGAATTGAATGAAATATTACTAAAAAATATGACTGAAATAAAATAGAGCATGAATCTAGTTTAGACTTCCAACAATTTCAAAAAGGAACTTTCCAATCAAGAATCATACAAGCATAAATACCATCCAATAATCAGTGATAAACCTGAACTGATGAATGAAGGAAGTAGTGAGGACACTTTTGAAAGAAATACTTATAGAAAACTATACCAAAAACTAAGAAAAGGAAGTAGCATGGTAACGACCTATTTGGTGAATTTAAAAAGATTATACCACCCAGTTTTGATGGTGAGTCTGAGGAGGGCGAAGAAGCTTGGATTTTGAACATGGAAAAATATTTTGAAATCTATAACTACCTAGGAAATATGAATGCTAGATTGGTTGCATATTAACTGAATGGTAAAGATGCCATATGGTGGAAGGAGACTAAGTCAGTGAATAAAATTAGAAGCAATGAACTAAATTGGAAAATATTAAAAAAGTGTTTTAAAAAAAAAGTATTTAAGAGAAAGATATTATAACGAAAAAGACAAGGAATTTCATGATATCAAAATAGGGAAGTTGACAATTTAGGATTTTGTCTCTAAGTTTGTAAATTTAATGACAGATGTAGCTTTCCTTAGGGAGGAAAAGGAAAAGGTTCAATGGTTTAAGAGTTGTTGGTCTCAAGAATACAAGGATTAAATTGAGTTTCTTAATCCTAAGACAATGGATGAAGTCATAAGACATGCCAAATTATGTTACACTCAATTTAAAAAAAAAGTCGAAAGATACAAAATCATAACAAAATAGGAACATGGACAAGTTTTATCCCAAGAAGAAACAATTTAATTATCCACATCAACCATCACACAGTACCCTTGTTAGGAGAAAAAAATTCAATGGAAAGCAAAGTGTATCAGTTCAAAATGGTAACAAACTTACAGATATGGTAAACAAAAAAACTCGACCACCATTTCAATTTTGGGGTTGCAAGGAACATCATCTATACAGAGATTGTCCTTTAAACAATTTTTTTTTTAACAATGCACAACATCCACAAAGCAACAACAATAAACAACATGGTTAGATCTACACATAAGATTAATGCTTCCCTGGAAAATTGATAGGATGATCATCAATACTCCATGGTGGAAATTGAATGTATGATTAACTAGAAATGTGTATCTATTTTAATAGATCTCGGTGCAAGCTTCAATTATATTTCACCTACCATAGTAGTGTTAGAATATAATGGATGTGCTCGTTTTACCATTGACAATATCACTATTGTCACCCAACCATAGGCTGAAGCCACCCTCCAAGCACCTTAACCTTGACAGAGAATCACTCTGGAAGCAAACCCTAGGCTAGATAGCCAAACAAAGAGTAGCGAACCTTTCCCCAAGGATAGTTCACCAACAAGAGATGATCATATAGTCCAAACCCTAGCCAAGAGATAGTCCAAGCCAAAACATAACTTCTAGTTGCAGTAGCTACACCGAAAGCTCTCCTCCAAACCTGCGCACAAAAATGGGCACTGCAGTGCGCACAAGTGTTGCTCTGCAATTCTGAGACTGCCTGCCAGAATGAGGACTGGCCTCCTGTATTTATAGTAATTATGGCTAACTGCCTGGGCCGACTTCTCATTTTGGGTATTTGTCTGTTCAGTATATATTATTTATTCTAGTCGACTTCTTCTCTTGGAGGCTAATAACCTAATATAAGTTATCTTTCTGAGCCAACAATTCTTCTAGGGTTATTAGCCAACTCATTAGGGTTTCTCCTGCTTCCCAGAGTATTTTATTCTCATCATGTTTACACGTGGAGGTAAATACCTCCCGCAGATACCATAATATCAACACTCCCTCCTAGCTAAGGAGGTATTACAGGTAATGGTCTTGAGCACAAACATACCATTCACCCAGTAGCATCAACATAGTTGTATATACTGTCTTATGACTCGATCATGAGCACCATCATCATTATTAGTGTCATCAACTGCATCATCTCTCGAAACCATACTCTATCTGAGTAATCAGACATGATGCTCACTCCACAGAGTGACACAGGAGTCATTCTTCTAATATGGACATATGTCTTAGAAGAGTAGATCTTCTGAACCATTTTCCGTCTGGGAAATCTCTGTCCTTTAATCATCCATCTGGTTGATAATCATTTACCAAACTGTTTATAGTCTTCAAGGAAATCAGAACAAAATAGAACACAAATGTGTCTATCCATAGTAGTACATAACTACAATCTAGTGGTAGACTACCACACCAAGTAGAAAACAAGTACTTGATCAGTAACGTATAGTCACGAATAGTGGAACACATCCACTACAATAGTATATATCTACTGTCATATAGTCTTCATAACAATCATCTGATATCAACTTGCACAGAAACAATGTTATGATATAAACTGAATCATCTGAGCCATTCTTCCACTCACATCTGTGATATGTTGGAAGAGCATCTGCCCTCAATTAGTAAGACATCAATTAAGAGCTATTTGGACTCTTATTCTCAGGCAAGGAAGAATAATTTTCCTGATTTCTGAGCCTGGACCATTTCCCACCCTGGGCCATTCCTCCGACACTAAACAAAGTGTAACTTGGAGAGAATGAATCTGCCGTAAGGAATGCCTATCCTTGATTGCTAAGCTTGGACTATTCCCAACCCTGGGCCATTCCTCTGGCACTAAACAAAGTGAAACCTGGAGAGAATGAATCCACCCTAAGGAATGACTGTCTGGATCATTTCCTCTGTTAACCATAAGAGGAAAAGATTGTCCTGTACTAACCTCCAAAACAAACCATTCCTCATGTTAACCACAATGAGAAATCGTTGTTCGGCACCCTCAAGAAGAGAGACTGCCCTAGACCACTCCCCATGTTAACCACAATGGGAAGTCACTGTCTGTGGTACATCAACAATCTAGGCCATTTTCCGAACTGGAAAATGCCTTCCCGTCAGAAATCTCAATCCACTTTTTGAACTAGAAATAATCTGCTCATTCTGGACCATTCTTCGAACTGAAAAATGACTGTCCATCAATCAATAATACATCAGTGCTCCCTCCCAACCTGGGATTCATCTATTTCTTTCTCAATAAGGAATTCGTCTCCAAGAGCTCCAACTTGAGTACACAAACTCTTTCATCTTGAACAGAGGCTTTACCAAGATGTCTTCTTATCTTCTCATCTATGGAGATATGTATTGGAGAACCACTTTCTCCTTTCTAGACTTCATCATGGATAATGTAATTCTTGATTTCAAATGTACCTCGGTCTGGAACACTGGTTTTTCTCTGAAGGCTTCATGTAGCTCTGATCAATAAAGTATATCACTGTTGGAAAGATTGGAACATATCCATGTGGCACTTCTTCTGTCATCATGAGATCTGATCTTCTGAGTAATCATCTTAATACAATATCTCTGTTATAGAAAATATTCACCATGCTTCTGTTGTGCACTAGAGGTTTTCCAACAAGTTATCTTCTTCCATATGCATACAAGGGTCTCTTTCTGGTATTCTTCAAGGTCCTGAGGTTGCTTTTCATACGCTCTTTGCTCAATTTCTCTAGAGAACAGTCTTTGCATTGATCTAGTGTAGAATTCCAATCCATGGATATTGCAGATGATATAATGACTCATGTAGAGGTATGTCTGGTTTACTGGAACAAGTAATCATCATAGTCTTCTCCCTCCATCTGGGAGAACCTCTAGTTCTGGATCTTGCAATGCTTGCATATATACACGATTCTTCATCACAACTTTCATTTTCTATGCTTGATTGATTTTAGTGAGTTCATATCAGGCTGGTAATCTTGTGATTAATGATACAATTACTGGTTGTTCTTGGATTCTCTTTCTTTATTGGAATCTTCATGTTCTTTCTGATGTTTTTTCTTTAGCTCTTCGGTTCATGGAGTTTCTTATAGATTCCATGTCCTAAATATTCCACTTCTTCCTTTCATTATAGGATCACGTATGTGGATGGATAACCAAGGATACTTTAAGGATTCTCTTCAAAGAATACTTCTTCTGTCTTTCATGGATTCTACCATGGATATATACTTCATCATCTTTAATGGATCATAGGATTAGCTCCCTCCTAATCCTTTCTTCATGTATGAGTGAATATAATCGGCTCCCTTCGTCTAACAAAGTCCATGCTTCTGGCTACATCTTTATTGTCTTCTGCAATATATAATCGAATCCCTCCATCTAACGGAGTCCACGTGTCTATATTATTGTCTTCTTCAAAGACGTCATAAGTCTTTCTCCAATTTCCTCTTGATTGTTGACTTCTTTCTGTATTTGCTTCTTCTAAGTCTCTTCATGATTGATTCTGATTTCGGCTTATCTTGTAATAAGTTCCACATGGTTTTTTTGATGTATTTCATCCTTTCATGTGTATTATCTAACTTGTATAATGATAGAAATCCTTATCTTGTTTGTTCTTCCTTAGGTATAGTTCTTCTTGGAACATATTATCTTCTAAGAGATAGATATGCAATATATGTACAGGGACTATGTAAACAAGATATGTACAGGAAATAAGAGTATTGTTACCTTCAGAAGAAGAAGTCTCTTTCATCCTTCTTAGTCTTCTTTGTAGGTTACTTTTATTTGGAAACTGATGCTTCGTGTTTCTCCTTCCTTTTATTTAGCTCGGGACAATAATTCTTGTAGTGACCATACTTTCGACAGTTGAAGCATTGTATTTCTGAAATATCTTTCTCTTGATTTGTCTTCCTCTTTGAACCAAACTTCCTTTTGTTCCTGAAATT
>ML782391.1:371624-384132 GCA_009831015.1 Picea engelmannii | reverse complement strand
CTAATGAAAAATTCAGTTCTGCAATCTCATCACTAAGTTATTGCTCAACTTCCTATTCTGACAGATTAGCTTTTGTCATCTTCTCTTGTGTTGGCATATCTCCAACTCCCTCAAGCTATTCCTTTGGATGGTATGCTTCTCCATCTGCATCCAACCTAATCTGATGGTTGTGTTGTCTTTGCACTATCACCCTTCTCTCTAGGGCTTCTAATTCTTCATACAGATCAACAAAATCCGTGTTGTCTGTTTCTCCTTCTGCTGCAAGCTCTAGTTTTGCAGTTATCTCTATTTCAACTTCCTGGCTAAAAATGTTGAGCCATTCTTCTGAATGCTCATCTTCTTATGTTGGGGTAGACATTAGTTTATGCTCCATTTCTTCCTCCTTGACAGTTTCATTTGGATGTATTTCCTCTGTTGTTGCACTTACATCATGTGCACTAGCCTCTACTTGACTGTTTGGCAGGAATTCCTTGATCCCTCCAATAATCAGAAACTTCCTCTGATCCTCCTCCTAGATGGTGAGATTATTTAACTTCTCATAATATTCATTCACATGGTCTGCAAAACCACATGAATCTTCATCTATCATCACTCCTTGCTGACCTGAACCCACTTCCGAGCTCCTGAGACTTTTAGACAATCTCATTTCTTTCCCCCTGCCACCTAGCAATTTGGGACTTCTCTTCTACCCACTTGGAAGTCTATGAGATCAACCAATCACATCTCATTTCCCACCTGGAAATTTGAACTTTCAACACTTATCCTATGGAACTATATGAGACCTTCCACTTATCTATTTCTATTTCCCACCTGGCAACTTCAAAGTCCATTTCTGCCCACCTAGTAGTCTATGAGATCTTTGACTGATCTCACCTCCTCCTCATCACTGAGGTGTCTCCAATTTTCTAGTTTACAAATGTAAACCATATCCTCCTCTGTGTCACTGAGGCTTTCAACATGCCTCAACCACCTTCTCAACTCTTGTTGTTTCCTTCTGGTCCACAACCTTTGAACATGCCATTTTACCTTCCTGTTCAGAGGAAATTCATACCTCTAATGTACCTTTTCCTCCTATTGCATCCTCAATGCTAGTTGTTCCATCCTTTATATTATCTCATTAAGTTCCAGATCCATCTCTGGATTGCATTTCTTCTTGTGGCCTTCTATTAGACCACACTCATTGCCTTTAGTATCCATTTCCACCTTCTACCTGCCCTCCTAGAAATCCTATGGATCACTCTACATCTGAGAGAATATCCATCTTCTATCACATCTCACCTGGCTATTTAAATTTTTGTTGTTGTTGTGCGCGTGCAATAACCTTATCACAGAGCATCAGTACCATGCCTTCTTTTCACCTGTTGTCTACAAGAAAAATTGAACTTTTGATATCACCTAATGTTACCAGATCATCTCGTCTGACCTCCTTCTTGTCTATTGTCTACAAACAAAATTCGGTCTTCTCCTCTTTCTCTTTCGCCTGAAATCTACAGGCGAAAAATTCAAGCTCTAATACCACCTGGTATCAGAGTATATCCTTTCTCTACTCTCAGCTACAGAAATAAACAATTTGTGCTATGATACCACCTTATGTTTCCCCCTATCCTCCTGGGGTTCTGTGACCTCCCGGTCTAGGATATTTCTAAATGTTGAGTTAGATCGACTTTTCGAGTTCCTCTTTGAACCCAAATCAACTATATGCAGACCCCTTTTCCCTCTGTGTGTAATTACTGTCAGACCTGCCTCATTTCAATGGTCATGATTTTACCATTATCAATCTACCTGTTGATCGACGGTTCACAACAATTACGGTTCGCCAACGTGCTCACCCTTTACGGAAGATCCCTGTCCCCACAATCTAAAAGTTCTCACCCGATCTCCTTTTGATCGTGCTCGATGATCTCCTACCTCGACGAGATCAACGACTCCAATGCATTGTAGACTGTGAATTATCGTGTTCACTAATTCCGCCTCTTCTCCTCACAATAATTCCCTACCACCGATTTCCCTTCTCAGATCGATGGCCCTAGTTTACTTCGGGTTTTTAGCTTTCAGAAATATCAACTTCTCGCACCCCGCAAGCTCCTTTTGCTAAGATACTTCTTCACATGTGTCCTAAGGTTGTATCCTTACACAAACACATGATTGAAGGCGTCGGAAAGAGTGGTTTTAGACCAACCCACTTTTCGCCCCCAAATTCACCTCCAGCTGTCATGTATCCTTTTGGAAAAACCACGGTTTCAATTGCGGCCCGCTCAAGGAAAATTAGCGTCCAAGCATGTCCTGGCTCCACAATTCTATGGGATCGTCGATCTCTCGATATTGATGGTACTATCTGAACTAACGGTTCATATCGTCCCTTTCCCAATCCACAGACCATATCTTCCCCTCCTAAATCAACGGATGGGATCTCTTCACGATTCCAGACTTCGAACTTTTCAAGTCTCAAACCCTGCTTTCATTTGTACTTCAATATTCCAGAGCTGACGATCTGCAGACACTTGTCCTGCTCAATCAATGGTCCTACTTCCACTTTGGGTGTTTGACCTTTCAACTCAGATCAACGGACCTGTGACCCTCTTCTTGATTGACGGTCGAGATCTCCTTCGGGTTTCGAACTTCTGAGATCTCACATCTCAAACTTCCCCTTTAATCTGACGATCACAAATTACTTCAGGTCTTTACCTAGAGATCACATATTTGTGCCACCTATCCTCTGGATCTATGATCGAGGATTACTTCGGGTCTTTACTTGGAGTGCATGGATATACGCCACATCTCCCTTGATCTGACGATCAAGAATTACTTCGAGTCTTTACCCGAAGATCACAAATCTATGCCACGTCCCTTCTGAACCCCGACGACTTTGATTCACTTCGGGTGATATGACGCATGATCTTTACTTCAGGTGATCTAACGACTCTGATATTCTTCAGTTGATCAAATGGTTGATATTCACTTCGGATCTCCGGAGCTTTGGAATTCATAAATTTCAACTCTCAAACCTTACCTTCTCCTGAAATCACAGTATCTGATGGCTCAGATTCACTTGGTCGATCCAATTCTTGAGGTTCACTTCGGACGATATGACGACTCATATTTTCTTCAGCTTATCAAACGGTGGATATTTCACTTTGGCTCTCTGAATCTTTAGACTTCATAAATATCAAACCTCAAACTTGGCCCCTCTTGAGCTCACAATATCCGACAGCTCATATTTTCTTAGGTGATCTAACACTTGAATTTTACTTTGGCTGATCTGATGGCTCAGATCTGCTTCTGATGATCAAACGATTGAGATTCTATTTTGGATTTCCGACTCTTCGGGCTTCGGAAATATCATTTCTCAAACCTTGGTGATTTATCTCTCTTGAGTGTGCGAAGCGCTAAGGCTCCTACACCTCACTCTCATCAGACAGTTGTTTATCCTTTGCAATGTGATCCAACGACCATTGTCGCTCCTCCTCCTAAGCTTCTGATTTATTCTAACTTAGAAGATTTATCAGTCTTCAAAGGTTTTTTGCCTTTGCTCCTCCTACGAGTCTGAATCTTGGATCTCATCAACACTTGTGAAAAGATCTATCTCTTCTAATATTGATCCTTAAAGGATTTCTACTTCCCACACACTCCTTGCATTCTCGGGATTTCGATAACTCATTTTGAAGGATTTCTTGAAAATAAATTCTTCTTGCCCACCTGGCGTTCCTCTGTTCAAAGCACACCTTGCTGAAATTTTTTGACAGAGTGTTCAACAACTCTGTGAGTATCTTCCTCTGATACTCTTCTCCCTGAAATCGAAAAGATTTCTCTCTATGCACACTTTCACCCACTCGATGCCCGCCTGGAAGAGCTCTACAAAGTTCTCAGTAACTCTGGTTCTCTCTAAACTCGACAAGAGTTTCTCCTGTGCACTCCTTGCACTTCCACTGACAAAGGAAATGGTATCTCTCCTGAGCTTCTCTGAGGTTAACTCATCTCTATCAACGCACTCCTTGCAGACAATGTGCACTCCTTTCACTCAAAAATCAAAGAAGAGAAACAATTGAAACTTATAAAATACTTCACCAGTTCATACATTCAAAACATGAATGACATAAAAACATAATCATGAACACAAATACATAAACACACCATGTGCAGGAAAACATGCTTTTCTATAATCTTTGTGTGTCTATACAGATGTTTACAAAAACTGGACTGTAACAGAGTCCCTGTTCTCTCAAGTTCTTCTAACCTAACTCTATCCTAAGTTCTGCTTCTAAGACCTCATCTACAAAGATCTCTCTCTCCCTCTCCTTTTTACCAAAGAGCGCTCTACGAGCTTATCCTCTTCACTGCCTTAGTTCCATCATTGTCTTGTAGTTACGACACCCTACTCCTATGGCCCATTACATAAATGATGATCCAAACTTGACTATGATCTAGACCTTCTTACACTCAACCATTTAAGGTGACCCTATCCACTACCTGTACAAAGGCATGGCTCGGTTCTTACGATCTTACAACACAAATCCCTATAGGATCAGATTTCAAATTTAAAAATGGGAGGGTCGATGCCTCTTCCTCTCTGATGTGTTTGAATGATGGCGTGACGTTGAGGTGGAGCGATGCTCCTGCATAAACCAACAATTATGGGAGTAAACTACCACCTAGTCTAGTCTCTTGGGAAGCTACGGCAGTGAACTTCCACCTAGCTGAGTTAACTAGTCTATCAGTCTTCAGTTAACTGACTCAAACACGGTGAAGTGAGGAGGATATTAGGGAATCATGGGTAATGCGCTAGTCTGGTGATGATCCTAAGGAAAATGCACATTATTTGGTGATGATCCCAATGTTTCATGGTGATAATCCCAATGTAGCATCTAGACTCCACTCAACTGATCAAACTGAAGTGAAAACTGAAGAGAATATTCTCCCTAGAGGAATATTTTTCCTAAAATATAGGATACTGAATAATGAGTAATAAACATAGGAAAAACCTTAGGAAAAATAAATCCTAGGTTTATGTGAAGTAACTCCAACACCCCCTTGAACATCACTTTGGTGAAAATAAAGAATGGGTCCTGACAACGAGGCCATGTTAGGTACCCAAATACAAAAGATACACTAAAATAAAGAGAGGAAAGAGGGAACCCCCCCCACAAAGTATAATATATGTAAAAAATAGTACTGATAGTTTCTAGGAAATTGTGTCCTTCACTCCAAGACGACTACACAACGAATCTAACTTCTATTCAGTGAAGGTCTTGGTGAAGATGTCTGCAATATGTTCTGTTGAAGGGTAGAACTGTAAGTCGATGATCCCCTCATGTACTAAGTCTCGGATTTAGTGCATGTGTATATCGATGTGCTTCGTCCGCTACCTCTGAACCGAATCTCTACAAAACTTCACAGTGCTCTAGTTGTCACACCAGATGACAATCTAACGATGAAACTGAATTCCAAACTTAGTGAGAAAATGTTGTATCCACATATCCTGAATGGGTTCGTTAACTACCCCTTTGTACTCTACCTCGGGTGAAGATAGAACAATAGAAACATGCTTCTTGCTCGACCAATAGATAGGCCTAGAACTAAGACTGAGTGAGTAACCAGATGTGGACTTACGATTAGTGCTATCACTAGTCCAGTGAGAATCACTGAACCCGATGAGTTCCAATGTAGAGTCTTCTGAATAGTGAATCCAAAAGGTGATGGTTCCCTATACATATCGAAGGATACACTTTGCAGCCTTCCAATTTATCTCATTCGGCTCCTGCATGAACCTGGAGACTATGCCAACTGCATAGGAGACGACTGTTCTAGAGTTTGTGAGATAAAACAATCTCCCCACTAGTTGTCTATACAGTGTGTTGTCAAAATTTGGAGTGTCCCTTCCATCCTTGAGTTTGAATCCTGGTAGGAAAGGAGTCAGAGAAGACTTGCAATCTGTCATGTGAAATCTCTCAAGGAGATCTCATGCATACTTGGCCTGAGACAGTTTGATTCTTGATGCATCCTGACTGATCTTGAGTCCAAGGAAGAAATGTAGCGAACCCATGTCTGTCATCAATAACATGTCATGCTGAATCCTCTTGACTACAACAATCGTTGAGGTCGAGCAACCGTTCATCAAAAAATCATCAACATAGAGAACTAGGAGTTGAAGTGAGTCAAACGTCCTAAGCATGTAAAAATTTGGGTCTGACTTACAACGTACAAAGTTTTGTGACAACAGGTAGGATTCCATCTTGACATACCATGCCCTCGGAGCTTGATTGAGGCCATAAAGAGACTTCTTCAGTCGACATACCAAAGAATAATCTCGCATAAATCCCTACGAAAACTCCATATATATCTCCTCAGAATGATCACCGTGAAGAAATGCATTCTTCACGTCCATTTGATGGACTTCCCATCCCTTGGTTGCAACAATGGAAAGTGACAAATGTATGGAATCCATATTCGCTACTGGAGTGAAGTTCTCATCATAGTCAATGCCATGCACCTACTGAAAGCCTTTGGAAACTAGCCTGGCTTTGTATCTTCTAATATATCCATCCTCTATGATATTAATCTTGTAGACCCATATGCACCTAACAAGTATCCTTCCTGAAGGAAGGGGAACCAAATACCAAGTCTGGTTTTCTAGGAGGGATTTGTACTCCTCCTGCATGGCGGATTTTCAAAAGGGATTTCCAGGAGCCTCTCCATAATACTATGGATCTGAAGACTGAACCAAGGAAAGATGCCTGGGTGGAAATGGTTTAGTGGTAGTCAGTGCAAGAGGAGGCTCCTCCAAATCAGATCGAGTCCTCCTAGTATCAGTTGGATCACCAACAAGATCCCCTACATCCTGAAGAGTAGTATGGGCCCACTTGGGCCTCTACTCTGGCTCTGCATCTGCATCTGGATGCACTAAGTCTGCATTTGAATGTACTGACTCAATATCTATATCATCTGAATCTTGTGAATCAGAACTCTCATTTGAAGAAGAGTCGGCATGTGCATTCTCATCATCTCTGACAGGTGGAAGAAAAAAGGTGTCTACATGCAATTGATGAGGTACATGCGAGACACTTTCCTCGAATCAGACACTTCGCTCAATGATGAACTAGTCTGAGGAAAGATCAATAAGTTTGTATCCCTTCACACCGTCGGGGTATCCAACAAATATACAATTTATGATCCGTGGATCAAGTGCCTTCCTCTTCTTAGAGGGAATCCAGGCCCATGCACATGAACCGAAAATACGAAAGTGGGTCACTTCTGGTTTGAGACTACTCCAAGCCTTTTAGGGGGTCTTATCCTTGATAGATCTATGGGTAGATATGTTTTGGATGTAGGTTTAAAATCTAAGTGCTTCAACCCATAATATCTGTGGAAGTGACTTTGCATGTAGCATGCAAGATGCCATCTCTTTTAGAGACCTATTTTTTCACTCAGCAACTTTGTTTTGTTATGGAGTATAGGGAACCATGTGTTGCAACTGAACCCCTACCTCATGAAAAAGATTATGGATCTCATGGTTGACATACTCTCTCCCATTATCAATTCGAATGATCTTGATTTTTTTCTTGATTGTGAGTTAGCAAGGGCTTTGAAATCTTTGAGGTGTTCAAAGACCTCTGATTTTTTCCTAAGAATGAAAATCCATGTGAAGCGTGAGAAATCATAAAAACAAATGAGCACGTTCCTTGCTTTGTTGATTGACAGATGCAGAAAAGGGCCCATGAGGTCACTATGGATCAGATCTAAAGGAGAGGAAGCTCTCTGAGTCTTTCCTTTGTCGAATTTCTCTTGAGGGTGTTCTCGAAGAACACATACCTCACAAATTCCTTTGGAGAAGTGGATGTCAGGTAGAACATCAACCATTACCTTCTTTATAATCTATTGCATATATATGAAATTTAAATTCTCGAACCATTTGTGCCATATCGTACTGCTTTCATCAATATGGGTAAGTAGTAATGTAGAATATGGTTCAATTAATTCAAAAAATCTGTAGAGTCTAGATTGATGATTTATCACACTGGTAGCAACCTTGGAATTGGTTTGCATGTCATATATATCCACTACATTAGTTGTGAATATGAATCTCTTTTCGATGTCAGAGTTATTCATCTGATACATAGAGAGAAGATTAACGGAAATTTTGGGAACGTGCAGCACATTCGCGAAGCTTCCATTTATGAGTTCAATCCTTCGTTTGTTGGTGACCTCGAATGGAGAGTTGTCACCCGTCATAATAGGAGGACCTTTTCATGCATCCAATAAATAATAAACTACTTTTGTGGTAGCCATGTGGTGTGATGCTCCTAAATATATGATCCAAGCATCAAGAGAGGAGTTAATTGCAATCAAAGCATGGCTAGAATTTCCTTTCTTAGGATTCTGTTCATTTGGCTTCTTCTTCTTGGCACCCTAGGGGATGCAATCTCCAGGGTTGTTTTTTATTAAATATTTGGGTCATTAGATCTATTTGTTTCTGCATACATGTGGATTGTGGATGGAATCATTTATGGAAGTAAGATCATTTCTCCCTTTTCTTCCCTCTCCACCTTTGGATTTGAAGGCATCGTTGAAGGGTTTTGAGTACCCTTCCTTCTTCGGATTTTCATGTGCTTTCCTTTTGTATTTATATTTATATTTATGATATTGATGACTACTTCCATCTTGCACAGTAAGTGCACGTGCCTTTTGGCCTTTTATTTTGCCCATATTGATGAGCTTGTTCTGCTCTTATGTCAAAGACTAGATAAAGGCCTCAAGAGAGGGAATCATCCAGGTAGATCCAAATGTGAACCTAACTGAATGAAATGTGGATACAAACACTGAGTATTCTGGACCAAGTTTGGAGAAAATGGTGAGAACAGTTTTTTTCTCCTCCTAAGATTTATCAACCCTGCAAGCCTTGAGTTGTGACAACAAATCCTTATATTTGGTAAAGAAATCTTGGAGATTGTTGAAGATTTTTAGAGCCAATGTGAGCAATTCCACCTCAAGCATGTGTCCCCTCATCTCATCCTGTTTTCCAAAAATCCCTTCCATGGTGGTCCAAGCTTCATTGGGGGTTTTGCATGAGGATATGTGAAAGAGGAGTTCAGGAGAAATGAGACTGCAAATAGTTTTGAATGCTTCATCCATTCGATTTAGATACTTGGATTTTTCTATGGCTGATGTTGGTTTAGTCTTTGTGTTATTGGTTAACCTATACAATCCTCTTCTTTGAATATGCATTATCATCTTCTCCTTCCATGAAAAGTAATTGTAAGGTGTAAGAATGAATTATTTTGAAAATTCCATTTTTTCACTGTCTTCAATCTTCGGTACCTACAAAAATAATTTGGTGTGTCTTTTACATAGTAGTTTTTCGGCTCTGATACCATGTAAATGTATTGAACCTACAAAAAATATATCTATATGGGAATTGACATACACAGTTGTAGAGAAAATAGAAGAAAAGAGAAGTAGGAGAGAAATAATGGAAGAACTCTCATTAACCAAATGAATGAATGATAATTTACACATGATATACTCTGTATAACTCAACCAATGTGCATTGGAGGAGAAGAAAATGCACCATAGTGGTGGTCTAGAGTGCTCTGGACACACACCAACAATTACGGGAGTAAAAACTGCCACCTAGTCTAGTCTCGCGAGTAGTTACGGGAGTGAACTCCCACCTAGCTAAGTTAACTAGTTTATCAGTCTTCAGTTAACTGACTGAAACAAAGTGAAGTGAGGAGGAGATCAAGGAATCATGGGTAATGCGCTAGTCAGGTCATGATCCCAAGGAGAATGCACATTATTTGGTGATGATCACAATGTTGCATGGTGATAATCCCAATGTAGCATCTAGACTCCACTCAATCAATGAAACTAAAGTGAAAAAACTGAAGTGAATATTCTTCCTAAAATATAGGATAATGAATAATGACTAATAAACATAGGAAAAACCTTACGAAAAAAAAATCCCAGGTATGTGTGAAGTAACTCGAACAATATATATATATATATATATATATATATATATATATATATATATATATATTCTCTTATTAAATATTTTATTGTAGCATGGAATGCCATAAATTGTTTGTTTATATATGAATATTTCTTGATGCATTAAAGGCCAAAGAAAATAGAGATATATATGCAAGATTCTAGTAAATGTCAGAGAGAGGAAATGTACAGCCATAGCATACCTTTGGTTCTAATATAGAACATAGATCAGAGACATAGTTTAGAAATATATGAATAGTTTTTTAAGAGAATGTCTGGTTTATAATGGTTGGAAAGAAGAATGAAAATTTTATCTTTCTCTATATTGTTAAAGAAAAAAAACTCTTATACGCCGACAATACATACTAATTGCTATTATACAATAGTTATTTTGAAAAAAGTATAGATTTTGTATCACACAAAGAGAATAAATAATTAGTGTAGCAACAACATGCATATTGAGGAAGTAAAGACTAACACCCAACATTCTGAAATAAACATAGTAAATATTCAAGCCTCACTTTTAACTAGAGAAGACTTTCTTATCTTATAAAATATTTAGTAGTCTACGTGTAGTAAATCCTTGTAGGATAAATCGAAGCTAAATATACAAATGATTTCAACAAGAGAAATTATATAAAATAATTATCATAAATTTTATATAAAAAAAATTATAGGGTTTCCCTCAAAACCCTAGGCTAGAGTTGAGGTCGCATGATTTGGAAAAATTCAATATCAAGAAAAAACCACAAAACCCTCACCCATGGGGTTGAGATCCTCTAGACGAATCAGTTAATGTAATACATAAATATCAGAAGTAAATATTATCAAGAGCTTATCTCCATAAGCCATAAATATGGATGGCGACATTTCCAACCAAGCTTAAATACAAAAAGAATTAAATAGAAGATACATTTGAATCAAATCGGCTCTATGTATACAAGTTAATGTAGACCGACCACCTTGTTGAATCAATCTGTAAGGAGTGTGACTCCAAAACAAGTTTTCTTCCTCTCCATATATTTTAAGCTTTGTGGGAAGATACTTGGAAATAATGGAGTAAGCGTCAGTTGTAACCACCAGTTATAAGCTTCAGTTGTGAGAGTCAGTTGTAGGCGTGTTAAGAGTTAGTTCTTAGTTAAGAGTCTAGTTGTCTTTGGTTTGCATGTAACCGACTTGGTAGAGTCTTTTCCTATATAAGGATGTAATCTGTCTTCATTGAATAATATAGAAGTGAGCGTAGCCTCACCGGTTGTTTGTTTCGCATATTTTATCTTGGTATCAGAGCCACGAGAGTGAAGTGCGATTTTCATAGTCTACAGCAAGGTGAGGTGCGGAAACCCTTGTGTCTACGCGGGCCGCGTGGATAGCATAAGGAACATTTTTTTTTCAGCGTGGGTTCAACGTGAAATTGAAATCGCAAGTTTGGATGCCGGGCCGTCAGCAATTTGCATGAGTTTGAAGTGCGGAAATTTATATTTGCGCAGGCCATGAGCAAATCTGAGTTGAGTCTGTCAGAAGCGTGAGCTTCAAGTTTGGAAATCCAATATTATATGATTGGATTTATCAAAGCGTACGGAGAGCCCATCCTAATCAGATCTGGTGCGTGGGTTCTTAAGGGAGGCCGTGTGAGAATCGTATCATCCTCAAAGCAAAACTAGTGTTAAGGTTTGTGTGAGTTTTTTGTATTGAAAAAGATTGCCACACTTTCTCTTATGCATGGCAATAGTGGAGGGGTTAAATTTTACAAAACGTGAGGGAGTGATAAATTTTTTATATTAAAGTGGAGTTTTGCATGGTTATGGTTTGAGTTTCTTATTAAAAAAAAAAGGTGGATACTTTTTATTAAGTGAAGAGTGAATGGATGCATGTGTGAAGTTTAAACTTAATGTGGGATATTAAAGTTTTAAAAAAAAAGGAGGATACTTTGGATATTAAGGTGCATGCATGATTTAAAAGTCGATATATATATGTGAGGTGGTGTTATGATTTAAATGTGGATGCATGCATGATTGAAGCTGAGAATAGAGATAGATTTGGATCAGTGGATCCGAAGGCAGGGCGACAGACTGCTCAACACAGGAGACAACTCGATAGAAAGTTGCATATCCTTGGTAATTTACTTGCAGAGAATATCATGCAGCGATGGCAAATCTGCTAGCGGAGACCTACCTCAGCGAAGCCAACAAGCTAGATGGCTTGAATTTCATTAACTAAAAATTCAATATCCAGATGCTCATAGAGGGCTATGGTGTCTAGAACATTGCGAAGGGAACTGAACTGAAACTTGATACGGTTGCAGGTGCGACAGCAGCACAGATCCAATATTGGGAGAAGCGCGAAAACAAGGCAAATGTATTGTTGTGCATGTCTGTTAAAGATAGTATAATTCCACATATTAGAGAAGCTACAACTTTTGCTGCAACATGGATAGCACTTAAAGCATTGTATGAAACTAGCAACAAAAATCGCATTTTGTTCCTGAAAACTAAATTGCTAGGCATTAAGATGGATGGAAATGAAT
>ML782391.1:332601-355765 GCA_009831015.1 Picea engelmannii | reverse complement strand
AGGGTCTCATACACCAATTTGGTTTATGGCTTGGTTGTGACGTTAAAAATATATTATTATATTATTATTATATATCGCAATGTTCATTTTAGTTTACTTATGTCCACTTTCTACATTCCTCAATGGTTATATTCCATTACAAAATTCATTTAAGGGTCATGTCAAATTATGACATTCCTCAACAATTTTGTTAGATTTTCATCTTCCTTAATTGTTATGTCACATCACAATATTCATATTCTCTAGCTTCATGTTGAATTGTTATGCTCATCAATGGTTTTTTTGTGTTACTAGATTCATCAAGGATTATACAACATTGAGTTTGGTTGAATTTAGTTGGCCATGGTTGAATATTGTTTACCATGGTTTAATATCGTTGACAATGGTTCACCATGGTCGATTATGTTTGACTAAGGTTGATTATGGTTAACAATGATCACCATGGTTTATTATTTGTGATCATTTTATTGTGGTTGAACATGCTTGATTGTTGTTAACTATAGTAGACTAACCATGGATGACTATGGTTGAACAATGATGACTATGGTCAAATATGGTTGACCATGTTTGACTACATAAATATAATAAAACATAAATAAATGTTTTTATTTAAATTAATTATAATGCGAAATTTAAAATATAATATATTTGTTAAAAAATAATATTGAATTTGACTACTTTACTTTCTTAAATATATTTTTTTCAATACTTTTAAATATATAAAATGTCAAATGTTAGAATTTTACATCCATGAACTTATTCAATTTGATTAACTATTAAAAAAAAATTTGATAGACAAATTCCAGAAAGAACCAACCATATTATTAAATTTATTTTTTTCAATAATTTTAAATATATAAAATGTCAAATGTTAGAATTTTAAATCCATCAACTTATTCAATTTGATTAACTATTATAACAAAATTGATAGACAAATTCCAGAAAGAACCAACCATATTATTTAACTTGTAATGACCATAATTGTTGCATTCATACAAAAAAAATCATCATATATCTAATGCCTTAACTATAAAAATATTTTTTCACTCTGAGTATGTTTTTTCCATTAAATTGAAAATGATACGAGAAAGACAACAACAAAATCAATCAAAATGAGAAGCTATATGGAATGTATATAGACACTCAACTTAGTAAATTTTATTAAGTTAAAAATAATATAAATGTGGTGAGATCATGTATAAATTTGTATATACGCGCACACACACATACACACACATGAAGGTATATACATGTATGTTCCTACTACTAATAAGTAGACATTTTTTTTAAAGCTAAAAGAATAAGCATGACAAGGTTTATAAAATAGATCAAACAAGAACAAAAAATTTCAAAATGTAAGATTGCTAACCTCAAACTTGACAATTTCCCATTGAGGTTCATTCCACTCCATTGTAAGTCTTTATTTTTAGAAAATTTGGGTTTTTTCCTTGAATGCCCACAAATTAGGGCATCGTTGAACACCTAATTTGGATTACATTCACATATTAAATAAATAAAATATAATAATGTCAATGCACCTATCATCCATAGACCTTAGATGAAAGAGAATCTCCATAGACGATCAATTTCTCTACATGATGAATGCAAGAGAAAATTCTTTTCTAAATGAATAGGAAACTTGCACAAAACTTCTACTTCCCAAGAATGGAAACACTATAACATGAACCATTATATGGATGTAGTTTCTTAGGTTTGAAGCTATAAATATAGTAACATAAACATAAAACTATGAATCATCTAAGTGTTACTTGAACTCAATTGATAAAGAGATAAAACACTACCGTGATTTCTCTTCCACTTTGTCATTGACATCTTCTTAAAGTCATCCATGTGAGATCCATTACCTTATGGATATTATTCTTGGTGGATCTTGTTCACCATTGTCCGATAATCGCCTCTATATAATGTAATGGGTAATACTATTTTTCTTTTTTTGAGGTGGAACATTTATTCTATTAATCGAGTCGTCATCTGCATTCATTTGAGAATAGTCCAATTCAATCCTATTACTCCCTATCATAGGTGTATCCTTATCTGAGATGTATCCTCCTCATGGTTGGCATCTCTACCAATCCTCCATCCCTACCATTTCTATTGTTTGATGCAATGCAATGCATAGAAGATGAAATGAATACTCTTTTATCTCCACTACAATGAATGGGTCATTCACCTCTAAACTTAGATTGATTTACTACATGTTGTTAAATGTGGTCATATTCATCATGCATAAAATAAATTTCATCCAATACATTTGGTTTCATGTGGTTATATTCATTATAAAGTTCGAAGATGGAGTGCCACCATGATTTCTATAATTTTTTCTTCGATTGTAATCCATTATTTTATAGATTTTTCATTCTTTTTTCTTTACGACTACCATCCAACGCATCATGGCTAGACATCTATGAAACATCTCCATTACAATATCTAATCTATAAAAGGAAGTTGTTCTTATAATATAAGAGCTATTTACGCCTATCGACATAATTATGTATTGTCTCATCTTTAAATTTTCTCCACCAAATTTTCCCCAACAAAACATCTCCTTCAAATTTGTTGGTGGAATTGGAATTCCAAAGGTGAAACACTTTGATATCAGTGGATACCTTGGATAGATACTCACTAATTGATGTATCCCCCCTACTCCCTCGTAGGGCTATGCGACCTCCTGGTAAATGGATAACTGATTTTTGAGTCGAAAGACTCTCTGGAACCTTAAGGGTCCCCTTCTGGATCTAAACACATGCCCCCTTGGCTTCTTGGTGCTGGTCTGATAGCCTCGCGTGACCTTCCCTTCCGCTCTGCTGTGAAAAATTAGAGTGTCGGGCGATAGCTCCTTTTGTTTGATAAGCCATATTGATGTGACCTTGGTGATGACCATGCGATTGTGGGCGCGGCTATAAGCGGTTTGGAGTCAAATTGATTTTGGGCCCGCAATGCTCCTCATAGCTCCATGTGTCCTTTTGAAGAAACCACGGTTTGGATTGTGACATGCCCTCGATATTTTAAACTCCATGCTACTCCTGTCCCCGCAATGCTACGAGATCGTCGATCTCATGATATTGACGATACTGTCTGAACTGATGGCTCATATCTGCACTTTTCCTATCTACGGACCAAGTCTGCTCCCTTTGAATCAATGATCGAGATCTCTTTGCAATTCTGGACTTCAGGAATTTGAAATCTCAAACCTAGCTTCCTTTCGTACGTCAATCCTCGGGAGTTGGCGATCTACAGACACCTGTCCTCCCAATCAACGGCCCTGCCTTCACTTCGAGTGTTTGACCGTTCAACTTGGATCAATGGTCCTGCGACCTTCTTCTCGATCGACGGTCGAGATCTCCTCTGGGTCTTCAGACTTCTGAGATCTCAAATCTCAAACTTTGTCTTTCCCAAATGCTTTTATCCGAAGGCTATGATCCCCTAATGTGCGTCCTCTTGATCTAACGATCGGGGATTACTTTGGGACTTTTCCCGGAGTGCATGGATCTATGCTACATCCCTCTTAGATCTGACGGCTATGAATCACTTCGGGACTTTACTCGAAGTTCACGGATTCGCACCTCATCTCCCTTAGATCTCACGGTCTATATTTTACTTTGGACCTTCAGTTCTTCGCACTTCGGTGATCTCAGTTCTCAAACTGGAAACCCACTTCAACTTTTCCTAGAGCTCATGATATGTTGACAAGTGTCCCTTCACAGATCGATGACTCACGACTCTTCGGGTATTCGAGCTTCGGATATCTCAACCTTTCACCTTTTTCCTTCCTCTGAATCTCACAAACCGCTGTCATGTACCCTCCTGGATCTAACGGTCTAGATATGCTTCGACTCTCCAGTTATTTGCGCTTCGGGAGTATCAAGTTTCAAACTCACCTCCTTATGAACTCATGATATCTGACGGATTAGATTCACTTGATCAATCTGATGCTTGAGGTTCACTTTGAATGATCTGACATCTCAGGTCTTTTTCGGATGATTGAACGACTGAGATTCCACTTTGGATTGCCAGAGCTTCGGACTTCAAAAATCTAAAGTTTCAACCCGCTCCTCCTCTTGAGCTCAAAACAAATAACGTCTATGATTCATCCCGGCGATTCGACACTTTATCTTCACTTCGAGTGATCTGATGGCTCAAATCTATTCCCTTGATCGGATGGTCGAGATTCTACTTCGGTTTTTCGGCTCTTCGGGATTCGGAAACCTCAGTTATCAACCCTGGCAAATCCTCTCTCCCCTCTATGTGTGAAAAAATAAGGTTCGTGCCCCTTACCCTGATCAAAAGGTTGTTGATCTCCTTCATTGTGATCCAACGATCACGGTCGCTCCTCCTCCTAAGCTTATGGTGTCTCCCCACTTGGAAGATTTATCAGCCTTCAAAGGTTTTGAACCTTTGTTCCTCCTACGAGTCCAACTCTGGGATCTCGTTGACACTTGTGAAAGTGATATCTCTTCTGAGCTTGACCCTTAAGGATTTGACTTCCCACACAGACCTTGCGTTTTCGGGATTTCGATAACTCAATTCGAAAGATTTCTTGCAAAGAAAATATTCTCGCCCACTTGGTGTTCCTCTATTCTAATTCTTCGATCTTGTTCGCTTCTTGACATTGTGCACACCTTGCACTTTGTATGAATTTCCCTTGTTCTCTTTGAACTTATCTAAGTCACTCTGAAACTCAATCGACGCACTCCTTGCGTTCGAGATGCACACCTTGCATACGAGTGTCAGGAGAAAAACAATTGAAACTCATCCAGTTTCGTCATGAACTCATACATTCAATCTCTCAAACAATCATACATGAATGAAATGAACTAAACCATACACACAGAATATAACATTCAATCAATCACACATGAAATGAACACAATCCAAGGTTTTGGGACAATTCTGTTTGTTCTATTCATTCATGAAAACAAAATTACATAGTATTTCTTTTATTCTACTTTGTTCTACTGATCTCTCTATTATGTCTATCTATTACAATACAACAATGAAAAAATATCTAAGGAATGGCTCCACGAGCTCCCTTGTCATGTCTACAACCTATCTTATCAAACTCTTAGTGGTTACCTACTTTGTCCTATTACAATAACTACCAGTTGTTGCCAGATAGAGTCAACACTCCATATCTGCAATCCCTTACAATCCTTTACGACTTTACAAACAAGTTACACTTTTAAAATGTTGTTTACAAAATATCTCAACAATTGATTTATCTCTGAAATAAATGTTTGATTTGAAACTCTATCATGTTGAGAGGTCATTCGTTTTCCTCCACGCATGTGTTGTTGACTTTGAAGGCATTTGTCCTGCATCATACTCCTCTGGTTAAAAGTTTCCATGGACTCATGTCCATGAGCTCCTGCACTATTTTTCCATGCTTCAAAATATTAGGTTCTCTGACCCAACTTGCATCTTCCATTGGATGGTCTTTCCACTTCACTAAGTATTCGAGATTTGTCTTCCTCCTGGTTTTCTTTCCATCCCTTTGTTCAATGATTTTCTCCATCTGAGGTTTTTCTGTTGTGGGCAATTGATCTTCCCACTAAACTTCTTTATGATCATCTAATTCTCCTGCTTCATCTCTCGTGTAAGGATACAGGTCTTCAACATTGAATATCAGTGATATCCCAACATTGTCTGGCAACTCAATTTCATAAGCATTGGCTGCGAATTTTCTGAGAATCCTGCATGGTCCTATCTTCTTCATCTTCAATTTGTTATACATTCCCCTTGGAAACCTCTCTTTTCTCAAATGAGATAAAACTTCATCTCCAACTTCGAATTGAACTTCTCTCCTCTTTTGATCAACTCTGTCCTTGTATATCTGGCTACGGTTCTGTAGCTTTTCTCTGACTCTGTCATGGAGTTTTTGCATTTTTTTCGCAAAATCCTTTTCTCTAGCACTTCTGAACTAATCTTGGTTCAGATATCTCAAATCCGTAATCCCTCCTGGTTGTATACCATACACAATTTCAAATGGACTTTTTCATGTGCTCCTGTTCACTGAATTGTTGAATGCAAATTATGCTTGTGCCAGAATCTGATCCCATTGACGACCTTTCTCAGTGACTAAACTTCTCAACAAGTTTCCCATACTCTTGTTTACTACTTCAGTCTGTCCATCTGTCTGAGGGTGATATGATCAACTAAAGGATATGTTCGTCCCCAGCCTCTTCCATAGAGTCCTCCAAAATTTTCCTACAAATTTGGTGTCCCGGTCTAAAACTATGCTCCTCGACAATTCATGTAGTCTCGCTACTTCTCTGAAAAACAAATTGGCGATGTGTGTAGCATCGTTTGTCTTCTAGCATGGTATGAAATGTGACATTTTTGAAAATTTGTCCACCACAACAAATATGGAATCGCTCCCTTTTTGAGTTCTAGGCAATCCCAAAACAAAATCCATATTGAATATTGCATCCAACGGCCCTTCTGGAATTAGTAATGGCTAATACAAACCAGTGTTTTGTTGTCTTCATTTTTCATAATGAAAAATTATGCATTTGTTCACAAACTTTTTCACCTCTGCCCTCATGCTCGACCAATAATATGAATTTCTCAACTGTGCAAATGTCTTATCATGACCAAAATGTCCAGCTAAACATCCATTGTGTTTCTCTTTCAGCAATTTATCTCTCATTAATAATTTCGGAATGCATAATTGGCTTCCTTTGAACAGTAATCCATCCTAGATCAAGTATTCAACCGATGGGCTTTTGTCTCCCAACAAAGGATTCTTGCATGCCTCATAAGCTTCCTTAAAATCTGCATCTTCTTTATACATCTCCTTGAGGTGTTCAAACCCCAAGCTCTCCACTTGGAATTCATGTACAATCAAACTCCTCCTGCTTAAAGAATCTGCAACTTTGTTAGCAGTTCCAACAATGTGTTTAATAACAAAAGTAAAATTCTGCATAAATTCTACCCATTTTGCATGTTTCCGATTCAACTTTTCTTGCTCAGTAATAAATTGCAAAGCTTGATTATCACTGTACAAGACAAATTGTTTAGTAATTAGATAGTGTCTCCATTTTTTCAAAGCTTGAATCACCGCATAAAATTCCTTGTCATACGTTGAATACTTCTTCTTGGCGTCATTAAGTTTCTCACTGAAATAAGCAACTGGATTATTGTCCTGACTCAAGACTGCTCCAATAACTAATCCACTTGCATTGCATCTCACCTGAAATGATTTTCCAAAATCTGGTAAGACCATAATTGGTTGTTCTGTGATCTTCTCCTTCAACACTTTGAAACTTTTTTCAGCTTCCTCTGTCCAACTAAAGGACGTGTGCTTCTTCTTCACAATGTCCAGCATGGGTGCACATATGCCACTGAAATTTCTGGTAAACTTTCTATAAAATCTTGGTAACCCATGAAAACTTCTTACCTCAAATATGTTTTTTGGTGATGGCCATTCTTTGATGGCTCTCACCTTTTTTAGATCCATCTTCAATTCATTTGAAGAGATCACAAAACCCAAGTATATGATTTATGTCTTCATAAAAGAACATTTCTTCAGATTTATCAATAACTTCTCTTGCTGCAACCTTTCCATCACTATTGTCATATGTCTTAAGTGTTCTTCCTTTGTCTTACTGAATATTAGTATGTCATCTAGATATACTATGACAAATTTTCCTATGAAGTCTTTCAACACTTCATTCATTAACCTCATAAATGTTCTTGGTGCATTTTTCAACCCAAACGACATGACCAACCATTCAAACAATCCTTCGTTTATCTTGAATGTTGTTTTCCATTCATCTCCCTCTCTCATGCTTATTTGATGATATCCACTCTTTAAGTCTATCTTGGAAAAATAGCTCGCTCCACTAAAAAAATCCATCAAATCATCCATCCTTGGTAAAGGGAATCTGTACCTAATGGTTATTTTGATGATGGCTCGAGAATTTGTACACATTCTCCATCCCCCATCCTTCTTTGGACTTAGCACAGTCGGTACTGCGTATGGGCTTAGGCTTTCCCTGACTAAACCTTTATCCAACAACTCCTGGACTTGATTTTTGACTTCCTCATTCTCTCTAGGTGTCAACCTATAAGCTACTTTGTTTGGTAAACTAGCTCCTGGAATAAGTTCAATATGATGGCTTATACTCATAATGGGTGGAAATGAGTGTGGTAGCTCATCCACTACTAGATCAACAAAGTTTTCTAATAGTTCCTGGATTTCTACAGGCAAATCTTCCATAGAAGTATTTGTAAGGATAACTCTAGGCTTCCTCACTACAACAAACTACATTTCTTTCTCCTCCTTGACTTCTTTCAAGAGTTCCTTCCCACTCATGAGAAGTATGCTTGAACTAGCTTCTCTCTTTTGCTCTTTGTCTTCTATGGGTAACAACATATGTGTCCTACCATTATTTTCTAGGGTATAGGTATTATTTCTTCCATCATGAATAACTTTTCAGTCATACTACCATGACCTACCCAATAAAGTATGACAGACATCCATAGGAATTACATCACATAGTATTTCATCCCTATAACCTCCTATTTTAAATTCAACTTGGCATTGTTGACTTACCATCACTTGATATCCTTTCTGCAACCACGATACCTTGTATGGGTTTGGATGTGCAGTTGTCTTCAACTGCAACTTCTCCACCATATCTGTGGATACTAGATTGTTAGTGCTCCCACTGTCTATGATCACCTTGCAAACTTTGTATTTCACCTTGCAAGCAGTTCTAAATAGACTTGTTCATTGAATTGGTTCCTTTGGTTCCTTTTCTCGTTTAAGAAGAATTTTCCTCATCATGAGGTTCCTTCCTCCTTATGTTGCTTATGCTTCCACATGATTCTGTGTTTCTACAATGTGTTCTTCTCCTCCTCCTTCATTCTTTTTGTCGGTACATTCCCAAGATTTGTGTCCTTGTTTTCCACAGGTATAACATTTAACTACGCCTCCTCTTGCCCCTCCTCGTCCTCTGGAAAAAGAACTTCTTCCTCCATATTGTCCTTCTTTAGAACTTCCACCTTTCTCTGGGTGACTATGTTGTTTGTTAGCTTCAAGCTTCGACTTCTGGAACTTCTCTCTATTGATTCCCTTACCTCTACTTGAATTTCCTCCTTTGCTTCGTTGGCTTTGCTTCCTGGACAATTTTTCCTCAGCTTTCAAGGCTGCTTGATAAACATCCTCGAATTTACTGACATACATCATGTTGATCTCCTCTTGTATTTCATATCTCTTCCCATTGATATATCTGGCTATTTTCTCATCTTCATTCTCTTTATGTCCAACCCTGATGTTCAGTTGGTAAAATTCCTCAGTGTACTCCCTCACTGATAAGCCCCTCTATTTCAGGTTTTGCAATATCCTGAACATATTGATTTGGTAATCCTTCAGATAATTTTCTCCTTCAACTTGGCTACCATACTATCCCAGTTTTTAATTTTCTGCTTACCATTGTTCCTGCATTCGACTTGCAGTTCATTCCACCATAGTGTTGCATGACCCTTCATTCTTGTCACTGCATGCTTAACCATCTTGTCTTCTTCGATATCTTCATAATCAAAGTACTTGTCCATAGAACGTACCCAATCTAACAATTCTTCAACTTCCAAATTGCCTTCATACATTGGTACCTCTATTTTTTCTCTGGCTCCTATCTTTGAAACAACTTTTATCAAGCGATCCTGTGCAACATCCTCTACTACATTTTCTTCGGCTTCTACTTCTTCCCTCTTAGCTTCACTGATATCTACAGTGTCTAGTTCTCTCCTTTGTGTTGTTTCCATGGCTTCCAATCTCATTTGGAGTCGCCTCATTTCTTCTTCCATATCTTTATTCTCTCTATGCCTTCTGGGTGGCATGATTTCACCGCGTCACCTACAAACAAAAATCATTTTTTTTATTTTTTATACCACAAATGATACCAACTTATCTCCTTTCTCCTTTTGTCTGTTACTTGCAAACAAACTCAATATCATCTCTGCTACCACCTAATGCAGCCCCCCTACTCCCCCATAGGGTTGCGTGACCTCCCGGTCAATGGATCTTCGATTCTTGAGTCGAAAGACTCTTTGGAACCTTAAAGGTCCCCTTTCAGATCTAGACACAGGCCCCCCTAGGCTTCTTGGTGCAAGTCTGACAACAACTAGCAACCTTCCCTTCCGCTTTGTTGCAAAAACTCAGAGTGTCGGGCGATAGCTCCTTTTGTTTGATAAGCCCTCTTGATGTGACCTTGGCGATGACCACGCGATTTCGGGTGCAGCTACAAGCAGTTTGGAGTCAAACTTCTTTTGGGTCTACAATGCTCCTCCAACCTCCACGTGTCCTTTTGACGAAACCATGGTTTGGATTGCGGCCCACCCTCGATATTTTAAAATCCGCGCTACTCCTGTCCTCGCAATGCCATGGGATCGTCGATCTCACAATATTGATGATACTTTGTGAATCGACGGTTTAGATCTGCACTTTTCCTACCTATGGACCATGTCTTCTCCCTCTGAATCAACAGTCGAGATCTCTTCGCAATTCCGAACTTCGGGAATTTGAATTTTCAACCCACTCCTCCTCTTGAGCTCATAGCAACCAACGACTATGATTCATCCTGGCGATTTGATGCTTGATCTTCACTTCAGGTGATCTGACGGCTCAGATATATTCCACTGATCGGATGGTCGAGATTCTACTTCGGCTTTTCGGCTCTTCGGGCTTCAAAAACCTCAGTTCTCAACCTTGGCGAATCCTCTCTCCCCTCTATGTGTGAAGCACTAAGGTTCGTGCCCCTTACCCTGATCAGACGACTATTGATCTCCTTCACTGTGATACAACGATCACGACCACTCCTCCTCCTGAGCTTCTGGTGTCTCCCCACTTGGAATATTTATTAGCCTTCAAAGGTTTCAAACCTTTGTTCCTCCTATGAGTCCGACTTTGGGATCTCGCCAACACTTGTGAAAGTTCTATCTCTTTTGAGCTTGACCCTTAAGGATTCGACTTCCCACACACACCTTGCATTTTCGGGATTTAGATAACTCAGTTCGAAATATTTCTTGCAAATAAATTATTCTCGCCGACTTGGCATTCCTCTGTTCTGATTCTTCGATCTTGTTCGCTTCTTGACGCTGTGCGCACCTTGCACTAGGTATGAATTTCCCTTTTTCTCTCTGAACTTCTCTGAGTCACTCTGAAACTCAATCAACGCACTCCTTGCATTCGAGATGTACACCTTGCATACGAGTGTGAGGAGAGAAACAATTTAAGCTCATCCAGTTTCGTCACGAACTCATATAGTCAACCTCTCGAACAATCATACATGAACGAAATGAACTAAACCATACACATAGAATATAATATTCATTCAATCACACATGAAATGAACACAGTCCAAGGATTTGGGACAATTATATCTGTTCTATTCATGCATGAAAAAAAAATTACATAGTATTTCTTCTATTCTACTATGTTCTACTGATCTCTCTATTATGTCTATCTGTTACAATACAACAATGAAAAACTATCTAAGGACTGGCTCCACGAGCTCCCTTGTCATGTCTACAACATATCTTATCAAACTCTTAGTGGTTACCTACTTTGTCCTATTACAATAACTACCAGTTGTTGCCAGATAGAGTCAACACTCCATATCTGCAATCGCTTACAGTCCTTTACGACTTTACAAACAAGTTACATTTTTAAAATGTTGTTTACAAAATATCTCAACAATTGATTTATCTCTGAAATAAATGTTTGATTTGAAACTCTGTCATGCTGAAATGTCATTTGTTTGCCTCCACGCGTTCATTGTTGACTTTGAATGCAATGCTCCTGCATCACTAATATACATTATGCACTGCTATACCATATAACCTTGAACCATTATGCCTTTTGGATGCGATCTTTGTTTAAAAATCTCTTTAATTTCTTCAAATGCCACTCTACCAACAAAATTTACCAACAAAATTGACCTTGTGTCTATATATCTACATATTATAATGTACTCATCTTGAATTATGAACTCTTGAATTATGAGCTAGTGTTATTTTGCATTGAAGAAGCATCATCTTGAATTATGAACTCTTGAATTATGAGCTAGTGTTATTTTGCATTGAAGAAGCATGATGGTAGATATTTTTCATTCAACATAAAAGAAGAGGAATTTCTCACTTACATTACTTAATTTCTTTATGGATTTACTTAGATGACAACCACGTAGATATTCAAAGCAAGTAAATCATGTCAACAATTTATACACGTAACATTTTCATTATACCATTTAGCATAACTCATGTAAATGTTGACCTGATTATAAATTTCTTTATATTGTTATCAAATCTATTTGGGAAAACCCGTGGAAGAAAAAGACAATCATCATTGGAAAATAATGCCTATTATAAATTCATAAATATCAGAAAATCCAAACTTTAATAAATACCAAAACTTTAATAAATGCGAAACTTTAATAAAAGTATGTGAACCGTGAGATTTTTCCCCATGAAGATCCTCTTTCTGCATTAAGAAATTTGTTATCTTTGATGAAAAATTATTGGGAAATTTAATGTTTCATATAAAAAAATCAGCGTTGCTTCCTTGCATTGTTAATAAATATGAATGATTAAATAATGGTTTTTATAATTCAACATTGCTTCCTTGTGTTGTTAATAAAGTGAAAGATTAATTAATGATCCATCAATACATCAATAAAAGATTGACTCAAATGTTTCATAACATTGTCTGCTTTGGTGAATCTTATAACCTTATCAATTTTAGCTTTTTCAATCCTTCCATCTAATATTCTCCATAAGAATATTGTGGTATTCTTTGCAATATGTCAAACAAAAAAGTTACTTTTCTACCATCATGGTAGGACAACGACTTAAATTAAAAATAATTATGTTTCATACTTAGATAAATCCTTTAATGCCCATCTTTGACCAATCAAAATGGATTTAATTATAAAAATATAATTATATATAAATAAAAATTATAGAAAGTTACATATCCCAAAATAGATTTAAGTCTAAAAATATAATTAAACATAAATAAAAAATATAGAAAATTACATATATGAATGTAATTAATACTAATTTTTTACTATATTTATTTTCAATAAATTTTCTACAAAATTGAGGTTTGTTCTTCAGTTCTTTCAATTCTTTTTATATTCATTCCAATTAAAAATAGGTTTTTACTATGGTTACTACAGAGAAAATGCATGTACCTTCATACATCTTTCCTAAATGTATTTAACATTTTGATGTTTTTCTAAAATCACATATTGGACCCAAACATACCCAAATAAAAAATGCTAGTTCATAGAAGTTTATTAGTAAGAGGCTCAAGGTATAAGTACATATCTATAACTTGATATTTAATTAGCTATTTGAAAAAACATATATTTCATTTTATATATATTAAAAAAAATAATCAATTAAGAAAATTGAATTATTATGTTGTTAATATTATGGTAGTAAATATGTTCAAATAAATTAATGGCAACATTGCATGCTCCCTCTTTTTTGACATCCAAGGAAAAAAGTTATTATTTATAAAAAAATTATCCACAATGAGTAAATGGAAATGGACATATGAGCTTTCTAAATGGATCAATACTATCATTCGCTATGAAATCCTAATGTTATGAGATTGTTCTTTTAAAATGAGGCATCTTGCCTCAATGTCCCTAAATATAAAACTATCTATAAGAAGATTTATACAAGCATTATCTTTAATTATCATATGTGAATGGTAATCCTATAACATCCCATTCTTGCGCGCACTAAGCAGACTTATTCTTTGAGGACACTTGCGTTAAAGTGATCCGAGTCATTATACAACCAGAGAGATTGAGGGAGAGGTGTGGCAACAACCCTACCACAACCTAATAGCACTCCCGTTGTAACTCGAATTGTAGGTTAACGATTACCTAGTTCGAGAGGACCCAAGATGTCATGAGGATAGACTTTGACAATCGCTCATGATGATTCTAACAGGCGTGCAATAAGGCAGGGTCCTTATTCCTTAAAGGCCATTAGTCTCCCACAAGATCACCTGACTGAGTATTGACTCCAGGGGTTTAACGTCTACCAAATTCAGTCAAGAGGCGAGTGGCAACCTTGGATCACGTAGTGCGCCTTGAAGGGCACGTCATGTAAGTAAAACAGAAAGAGGCRAGTGGAACCCTTGGAGCACGTAGTGCGTCTTGAAGGGCACTTCACGGTTTTAAATCGGGTAAGTTAATAAACCTAGCACCTAGAAAACTATGCTTACTTAGGACCTAGTTARCCTTAAAATGAATCGTGTGGTGAGTAAAGTTTAATAACAAATTTTCCCTTAAGAACTGTCGCCAAGCCTAGTAAATTTAAAACATAGGTCTAAGTAGAACCTCTGAACAAAAAAAAAAAATTAGACATATAATAAGAAGGGGGTAAAGAAAATTCAAGCTTTATTAATTAAAGTAAATATTTTAATGAAGGTTTAATTATAAAAGGGGGTAAATGGTTGTTTGTCTAAACTTGCTAATTCTRAACTTATTTAAAAAGGGGGAAACTTAAAGAAAAAGGGGAATGTCTAGCTTAGTAAGGAATCTAGCCTTTGGAACTTTCTATTTATGAAATCAAATAGGATTTAAGAAATGCGTAAGTCATTTAAGAAATGTAAGGGAATAAAGGGACATCGATGAGCGTTTTTAAGAACGCTTTTAGGTGGGTGAGGTAAATAGGCATATTTAATTAATTAATAAATTGATTTTCTGGTGCAACTAGGGGATCGGGCGACATGTTTACGGGGGAGGTTTTTACTAATTAAATAAATAAAAAAGTAATCTAATGAGGATTTGGGAAACTAATCACTTGAAAAATCTATAAAAAGGATGGTAGAGGAGTATGGATCACATATGGCTTGCGTAAGGTTACGCTACCGAATTTTATATTTACTGAATTTCTCTTGTGGGAGCTAGCATTCTTTGGCTCGGGGGGCATAGGGGGAAGAAGAGTAACCCTAGCATTGGCTGAGAGGTACCGGTGAGGTCTCATCGGTTGGCAAGCGGGAGCTAGACAGAGCACGCGCGAGACAATGACTTCGGAGTATTCGCATTTGGTTACGGTACGCATGTGTATATTTTGTATTGAATACTAGTTAAATTCCCTGTGTATGCATCTCTCTAACGTCGAAAGCACGGATGCGTAAACTGTGTTAAAAATTTAGTTTTTTTTTTGTATCTGGATATTTATCATGGATAATATACGCATGTGTAATTTGGTTGAACGGTAGTTAAATTTTGTTTCTGCGCCTTCTTGGTTATGCATTACGTATTGCATATTGATTATGTTGAGTATTAAGGAATGTTAAACTGTATTAACATTTGTGGTATTAAATCTTCTTGGGATCTATTAGTGTTGCGCAACCCCTGGTGCCATAGTTTTTATTTCTTAATTTTTATTTCTTTTTCTGAAATGTGTCAATTCCCCCTTTGCAAACGTCCTTGCCCATGGTCCCATGGATTGAACCGAGGACCCAAATTGCTTGCATTTTATAACCTAGTTGTATGGCGATTCATGTTGGGATTGAGTATCATTTCATCCCTAGAGGTATTGCCCCTTTTTTCTGTAGCCAGAACCTTAACGCACGGATCAATAATAGGGATTTGTGTTGGGACTATGTTATTTTAATTATTCTGGAATTTTTCCCTTAATTTATTTCGTGGCCATAACCTTAGCTTGGAGTGCGCGAGGAGGGGAGGGGGATGCAATCTTAACAATGTATTTTTTTTTAGTATTCATTTAAAATCACTTGATCAAAATGTGGTAATCTAATTGTAGACAATTTATGTTTTTCTGTAAAGATTGATTAGATGGTAGACCAACTATTTGATAAACCTTTCAAATTTAATTTCAGTAAACTTAACCGTCATCATTTAACCGGTTGAGTTTTGTTTTTTTAGACCCCGACCATATCTTAGTTCTCATGTCACTCGCTCTCGGCCCTGTATCGTACTTTCCCTGACCCGTACCAAACCTTTTACTGGACCAGATTGTCAGTAATCCCCCTACAGGGCTATTGGTGTAACAATGAAATTTTTATTTTTGTTTTCCATTGAGTAAATAACCCGAATCAAGGTCAACGAAGACGAGCAAACCCCCAAGGCCAAATAATCTACCACGAGGTGAGCGTAGTAATGTTCTGTAGGTTGTCGAGCATGGAAAAATTCATTAATAAAAACTTATTTAGTACCTGCGGTGGGAAATCTAGCCTCTCCTCTGACAGAATCAAAACGAGTTTAACTTACTTATGTTGCATTGTTTTTAGCAATGATGACGCTTGAGATTTAAGGCTTATATAATCGTTTCCTTGGCCAGTGGTGGTTCCCTTCGTCTTCTTGCTCTGAGATTTCTTCTGGTTTTTTTTCTTATCCGCAAATTTTCTAAGTTTTCTTGGGCAAATTAATAATTCTAATCAACGATTCAATTTTTAATATTATCTTGTTTGGTGAGTTTCCATATACGAACCGTTGGCCAGTGTGACCATTTTCCTTCACATGCCCTATAGTGGTTGTTTATACAATGCCTTATGGTTCATATAGACAACTGGCAAGTGTTGATTTTAATTCCGAGATCCCTGGGGTCAAGTGGGCCTAGCTCTTAAAATACTGTGAGTAAAGACAAAGCGATTTAAATAAAACACAAAGGTATAAATTAATTATTCTGAGTTTTTGAATATCTTGAGGAGATATATAAATTAGTGGCCTTGGCTATCCTTATAAAAGACTTAAGGCTGTAAAAATGGATGCTGTGATGACAATTGGGAGTAAACCAACTGTCATTCCCATTACATTTGTGGAATAACGGTATTTTAATATCTTATTAATGTTTAACTAATGTGAATGTATACCGTATCCATCAATGTCATCTGGTTGGGTGTAAAATGGTATTGAGGACTGTGGATTTTGGGATGCAGTCTTCACAGTGGCAGGGGGCTTTTTCGTTTGTTTTTAATTGTAAGGAACTACACCTTGGTATGTTAAGTAGATGTTGGGTAGCATGGTAACTTCCGAAAGGATGTGTGTGTAAAAGTCTGAATTCTATTTTCTTGATTTAAGTTCCTTTCCTGGTAAAAGGTTATTGGATTTATTTTACGTTTAACGCATTTATCCAGCCCAATAGATTAATCGTTTTCCCTTGCATTAGAATAATTGTTCGCTTGAATTAATGCGATGCTTTTATTATCTATTAATGCCACTGCCACGATGTCAATTTAATTCTTGCACATAGTTTAGAAATGTTGTCTAGGTGTTAGTAGTGATGTATAATTCAGGTTGGTCATCGAATTGTATGAGTATGGTAATAGTGGATCACATTAATAGGAGTAAAAACAAATTGTTACTGTAATTTTAGAGCTCTTGTGTTAATTAATTGAATGTTGGGATATGTCAGTTTTAATAAAGAATGTTGATTCTATGATAGGTGTGATCTTTATGATGTTTACATTAATGGTTGATTTTAATTTATTTATCTAAATATGGTGAAGTAATTTATGTTTCCTCGTGAAATCATCGTTAATTTTTTCACATTGCTTTATTGTTTGAGCACTTTTGTCTAATGGTGTCGTATAATGTATGTCAGTACCAGTTGGATTTCAAGAAGGTTGGATTTTATGTCGGGTTGAAGGTTTAGAACTTTTTGTTTGCGGGTGGGTTCCTAGCACACTTGATGCAATGCGGCGATGTGATACCTTATGAGTGGGTCATGGCACACATTGATCGATAAACACATATGGAACCTAGCTTGGGGTTATGCGCCTCTCGATGTGGATGATGTTGTTTTTGTAAGCAGGGTTGTACTTGCTTTGTTTTGCCAATATGATTGTCCCCTCTCGCTAGGAAGGTTCTAGCTACTTGTGTCATTAAAGTTGTTGCGTTTGGATTGATTGATGTCACTTTTAGCCTAGTAGGTGTGGTCTTGCTTGTGATGGGCGAGATGTAGACACCTCCTTGTTCCTCAGAATAGTCACCAACCTTGAGACCTTAAATGGTCAAAATCGATGGGAACATGGGCTTGAGTGTTTCTTATGTGTCATGGAGGTCCTAACCTTGCAAGGTAGGATGGGCGGGTAGTCATTTATATTTTTCGTCTGATTGACTGTCATATGTTGATTCCAGCTACTTGATGTGCTAGTATGCTAGGTCGTTATATTTTTCTGTTGCCTGAATTGCGTGCATTAGGTTCGTTGTTGAGTTGTGTTGATTGACTATTGTCGTTGTTACTTTCCTGCTTTAGAAAAAAAATACATATTGCACTGGTTATGCGTCACATGTTTTCGTAACGACGGGGGTCGTTACAAATCCTTATCTTGTGTTATGTTTTTACACCTAAATAATCAATGGAAACATGAAATTATGGGGATATGATGATGAACATTATGGTCCACTTTATTTTTCACTGGATCAGTTTGAGATGCACTAATTTCACATTTAGGACATTTCAACTATGTTGCATCTTCTCCATAATATATGTTACAATCAGTAGAACATAGATCACTTAAACATAGATCACTTATTTGATACTCTATTCTTATATCTTGCAAAAACGCCCAAAATTCTTCATAGGTGTGAGTTAAAGTATTTGAAATTGGTTAAAGAATATCATCTAACAATGTACACAAAAGATTAAACTAATATGTTAAATAGTAGATAGTGCATCCTTATTACAATTACTAAAAATAGAGAAAAATATATACCTATTAAAAAAATATTTCAAGAGGACCAGTTTTTGTTTTTATAATTACAAATAAAGAGATATGCTTAACAATGAATACTAAAATAAAATAATAACATTAGAATTTGCTAAGATTTTATTTTTTATTTTTTACACATTTGAATTTGTAAGGATTTTTTAATTTTATTATTTTTTCTATATTTTATTTTCTATATGCATCAATAATTTTATTAATCTTTAACAATATATTCTTTAAGAGCTCAACATGTCAATGAATCATTCTTTACTGATTAGTAAATCATTCTTCACTCATTATTGACTTTAATATTATTTAATATTCTTATTTATATTAAAAAATTCAAACCAATTCTTAACTTGTTACACATTATTCACATTAATATTATTTGATATTGCTATCTATATACAAATTCAAACCAATTATTAATTTTTGATAAAACAAAATATATATTGCAAACATTGTTGTAATGAAAATGAATTAATAGAATTAAACATAAATAAATTATATATAAAAGTGAATATTTTAAAATAATAATTATATTAATAATAAAATAATAATAAAAATATTATAATAAACAAAAAAAATTACTTTTATAATAAAATAAAAAAAATGAATAATAAAAATATCGTAAATTTATTTTAAGATTGATTTTTAAATATTTCTATATTTATTACTTTAACTTTATTAATTAACCAATTAAAATAAATTTATCATAATATAATATAAAAAATTAAAATATTTTTTTTAAATAAAAAATCCTCAAAAAATAGTTGTCATTGTACATATCACTTCAAGCTCCTGCATAAAATACGAAAGTTGAAGAGTAGTACAACAAAAAATCCTTGTATTTTGTAGAGGGAGTGCAGAGCTCCTATGAACCTTAAACATTATTAAAGGAATTGTTAAAACCTTTCATCTCGAGTGCCGCTGTGAGGAGTGAAGAAATAAGGTTGCACACAAGTTGGGTATCTCTGTTAACTTTGTGTGCATGAGAAGACGTCGAACAACATGTCAAGTCTGTTACTGAGGAGAGTGTGCTTGTGGAGATGCTCCATCATGTCCCACCTCATCTCGAAGACGAGGTCCAAGTGCTCTGGCGCTAGGAAGCAAGGTGAGTGCAACTCTCAGGCAATGAATGATTTATGTGGTGGAGGCTCAACTGGTCGATCTACCCAGGGAATTTCTTCTTGGACTATGCAAGTCGTCCCCTCCAAGGCTGTTGTTGTAGGAATCGTAGGAAGACTAGTGTTGGGTCGGTCGTGGTGGTTTGGAACTGTGTAGAGGAGGGAGTCAGGTTGAACCGTAATTTGTTCCTCTCGAAAATCCTCCTCCACATAGGCCATGGGAGGCGACTTCGAATCCTTATTCCTTTGAATCAGAGCTGTCGAGGAAGCATGTGCGAGCTTGCGAAGGCGTCAATGCCTTGCTGCATAGCAATACGAAGAGGGACCCCTCTTGGGTTTTCCATGCTCACACAACATGGAAAATATGGAAGGTCAAACGAAACTCAGAAGGAGAGCGCATAGAGATGGACAATTGAATTGAGCAGAGCAGAGCACAAATGCGAAAAAGAGTTTAATGAAATAAGCCATAATCAACCTAGAAGAAATAGAGGAGTACCAGGGAAGATGAAGTGACCTCGCACACGCCTCACGTACCCATCGTCACCTCTTTGCCATGGCACAATGAGAGCTCCATTAAACCTAAACGAGGGAGCTTGGGCGATTAATTATGTTCTCCATCCAAGAAATGAAGAATAAGGTGGTAGCAGGCCATGATGAACTACATGTTGAATGTGCCTGCTACATGGCACCCCATCTCGGAAATAAAAAAATAAAATATTATAAACATTTATAAAAAAATATATATTATAACACTATAGTATGAAATTTTTGTTGACATTTGTAGTGAATTAAATCTATTTTATGGATTGTGTATCCACATCATCCAACTCTGTTTGAAACGATTCTTACCTAGTTTGCTGTTGAATAAAGTATGCAAATTTTAATGGGACTTTTATACTTCGAGTTGAAAATGACTATAGAAAAAATTATATTTTTATGAATTGTTTAATTGTTTTATGTTTTGATTTTTTTTTAAATTTAACAATATAAATTTACAAGAAATTATATTTTTTTATTATTTAAATTACATTTTAAAATGTAGAAATAAATTCAGGTAATGTAAAACTTTATGCTTTAAAAATCCATATACATTTGAATTATATAAAATTAACCATTCAAATTTTTATAACAATTTTTTGATCAATTTATTGCCAAATTTCAGAAAATATCCCAAAATAATATATACAGAAAAGAGCCGAAACGTAAACCGTTTAAAAAAGGAACAAAACGTAGACCATTTAAAATGGGCATTCTCTGCTTAGGCTGGAACATCTCCAATATCGAGGGTATGCGGGGAACTGACACATTATTTGTTTTCGCCTGTGTGTAAGTAACCACCGGCCAAAAGAATAGAGACGCACTACATCAGGACTGCGACTGCAAGATGTTGATGGGTTCTAAGTGGGTCGCCAATAACTCGCAACACCGCCGTCTTTTTGGTTGGCGATACTTCCAATTTCGTGTCTTTTAAATGCAAAGCGCGTGAGCCAGGAAGGTCACCGTGTGGGACATCTCTGAGCTGTCCATGACACCAGGTCTGGAATTTCAAATTTACCCAGCCTATCAAGACAAAAATTGACGACGGTTAAATTATTTTCATGCCTGTCACTTCATGTTTTACCCAAAATCATAAATGTCAAAATATTTTGTATATTGTGTAAATTTCAGAAGACCCAAGCTGGAGCAATGGAATTTCTAATTTGGGTGTTCATTTACTCTCTCAACTAACACTGTCCAGGTGTCATCAACCTCACTGCTGTGCCCCTACCTAGTTCCTTGAAGGCTGAAGCCATAAATTATAGTTATTACCCTAGGCCGTATATACTTATAAACCTCTAATGTGTAAGTACCTACAACAGATTTTGACAGGAAATCTACACAGTTAAATGTCAATTTAACGTTCTTGGTATTTTGATGTCTGTCAATAATGACGTGTGGATTTCTTATCCACATGTCAAATACGGGTTCAAATCAAAAATACGTCTTGTGGGACGTCAAATTCCAGGCTTGCATGACACATCTCTGAGCTGTCCGTTATCCACGAAACATAGGCGGACATCCCACGTCTCTCCACTCTTAAATCTCCCGCCTAGGACCATGCTTGTCAACATTGCCCACTACTGCTAAGGACAGTACTACTCTCCTTTCTATCTCCCATTTCGTTAGCCGGACAGTTCAATTTTGTCTTCGACATTCTTTCCAAACAATCCCTGCATTGTTTTGGGTAGAAATCAGACATATTTCCAGTATGTCGTCGCCATCTGCGGAATCAGGTAGTCCCAATACTGAGCCCTATGTTGACGAATTCCATGCGTCTGTGATATTAGGTATGGGGATCAATTCCGACGAGGAATCCCAACAAACAGACTTTGTGACTAGATGGCTTACCACCTTCCCCACTAATACCTCCGCCCAGATGGAATGTGCTTTGGAAAGAGTAAACTGGGACGACATACTGCGAAGAGATGAAAATCACGGTTCAAGGGGTTTAGAATTCAGTGATGATAGTTCGGCGTTGCATTTAGAAGGCCAGCTTGTTCTGTATTCTGCTTATAATTCGAATGTCAATGGTATGTTTCGTCAAACTGGGAAACAAGTTTACGGTCCATCTTTAGCTCATTACCAAGACGTAGTTCCCTACTGGCAAGAGCAGGGCAATGGCCAGCTATGCCACAGTCGCCACATGTCTGAGTCTGGCAGTTTTCCTTATAGTGCTTCTGAAATTGAGTTTGCAAGAGAGCAATACTACCCTAATTGTAGATACGTATCCCCGTCTTCTTGTGAAGATGTTTTTGATCAGAACAAATTAATCCTTCTCGCGAATTCGCCAGAAGATCCAGTGCCGTATTCCACTTTGTCCTCTAGAATTCGGACGCAGAAAGTTGACCTCAAGCTTCCACGTGCTCGTTCTGAGAAAGCTAGTATCAACGAACAGGATGATGCTATTTCGAAGCCCCCGAGATCAGAAGGACCCGCCTCTGTCTCGTCCACGGAAGAGAATTTCAAAGAGCTGGGAAAATTGACCATGAAGAGAAAAGCTGTCCAAGGAAGCGAATCCCCTTCGGCTCCTCCCTGCAAGCGAGTTTCCTCTGTAAGTATGGTACTGTATGGCATTTCTGTTCGATAACAATTGCTACGGTATTCTTGTGTTAATGTTAGTAGATGTTCTAATATTTCATCTGTTTCGCACCACAGAGAGGTTCGGCAAGCACTCAGACAGAGAACGATGCAGTAGAGATGAAGTCCATTATGAAAACGCCGAAGTCAAGCAAGACGACTGGTTGCCAAACAAATGAATCTGAAGAGGATAGTC
>ML782391.1:282624-298142 GCA_009831015.1 Picea engelmannii | reverse complement strand
ATATATATATATATATATATATATATATATATATATATATATATATATATATATATATATATATATATAATCAGTTTTTCAGTATATAGCAAATCCTTTCTAGTGTTACTACATTTCTTTAACTGAAAAGACAAGAACAATATATGAATCTAGTTTTGCATTATGTAACAAATATTTTCTAATATTACTTTATTTTACTACTGGTAAAAATAAGTAAGAATAAAATATTTGGATCTGCTTCCAAAAAATATAGGAACAAACTGAGAAGAAAATATAGTTCGTCCCAACCATAGACTAGAATAACAAAGTCACTTTCTCTTGTCACCCCCAAGCCTAATTTATTATTCCATAGGGATTAAAAAAATTCAATCACTTTTTCGAGGTAAACTAGAACTTGACTCTTTCACAAAACCATCAAGCTCTAAATCCTCATCACTAGTAATCAACAACATCTTGCCTCATCTATACTTGTCTTTCCTTGTCTCACCCAGAAGAATAATAGCTTTCCTAGGTCTTTTTCCAAGTCAACCTCATCCCTAACCCTAGGGAATCTTCTTGGCCTAACTTTTTGATAGCATGTTCCCTCACCTCCCACATATTTGGGAGTAGGTTTACACTTGTCCTCATGGACAATATTTATGCTGGTGGTTTTTATCCCTTTTCACTCTCCCATGGAATAATGAATTGCTCTTTTATGGATTGTTATTCATTACTACTTTTTAGTTTGGTTCATAAAATTTTGGTTTTAGAGCTTATGATATTAGGTTTTTTCTCCTTCAATAAGTCATCTTGGAATTTTTTATATAACCTTTTTTTTGTCAAGTTTTAGGTTGTGAAATTTTCAAGATATTGAGTAGGCATGTTAAAGTATTTGTGGTTAAAATTTTACGCTCTAAATCATTTGACTTTATGAGATATAGCCTGTGGAAGTTAGGGTTTTTACTAGTCCTGAAATTAGTCACAAACGAGGCATCTTTGAAATTTCTTTATAACTTTCTTTTGATGAAGTTTCATACTATGAAATTTTCAAGAGTTAGAGGAGAAATATTTGATTACTTATGGAAGACATTTTGTTTTCTTATACGCTATAATTTTGTAAATATATTTTGTGGAAATTATGGTAATTTACTAGTCCTAAATCTAATCTAAAACATGCGTTCTTGGTAGAAGTGCCATATATAAAGCTTGGAATGTCGAAATTGAGTAATTATAGTTCCTTTGGAAACAATAAGGATCATATTATTTCATATAAAATTTCATAATCGTATCTGAAATATTGGACACATGTCATTCCATACAAGTTCTCTATCTAGAATGGTGAGTTAAGAAGGTTCGGGAAAGTTACCATAACTTTCACTTGGAACATGAAATTTTGGTTAGAACTGTGGAATTTCAAAGAAGAGATATCAAAGTACAATAGGAAAAAATTTGATACTCATAAGGTGATCTGTAAAGTGTCATGGATATTCCACTGGACAATTCCTCACAATAGATCCAAAACATTACTGTAATATTTACTATGAAGGTCAATTTCCTTTAGATGTCAGATTATTTAATTATTGGTTTTCTTCTTAAAATGCATTAAATAGATGAAATGAGAAAAATATATAGCATAAATAAATACTCACACACCATCCACAAATAAACACAATATATATATAACCTAAGAAACCCAATACAACAGAAAACCCAAATAGAAGGTGAGGTCACTCTACTCTCTTTTCTTCAAATGAAGGTACAAAGAAATAGACACTCTATATGGGGTTTACTTTGACACTATGGCATGTATGGCTGATAAATAATATCTCCTCATTTATTATTCTCTCAAAATACCATGCCTATGTGCTCTTCTCAACTATGGAAGAAATATAATGCTAAAGAATAGAACCCATTATCCTCCTAACAACCCAATATTTAACATCATTTGATAGCCATCTATTGGTAGGGTTTTGACTTCCTCAACCATTATTTATGGTAAATATTTGGAACTTATAGAAAATTATTGAATTTCCATACATGGCTATCCCCATATGCGTGAGTAATGGGATATGACGTGGAATCCACTTGTACCATGGTGGTCAACACAATAGGTCAACTTGTGGGAGGCCTACCATTTACATATGAGCTCTGATTGACATGATTTTTTCACTGTTGGAAAGATATCAATGTGTAGAATAACCTTAAGGGGTCTAAGATAAACATAAGAAAGTTTTGACCTCCAAAAATGCCATTTGATGCCTCAAAATGGCTCCATAAGGTTTCAAACCCCAATTTTCCAAACTGGGACCTACCATTAAAATGACCCTTCAAGATGATTCCTCCAATTGTTTCCACTTTGAAATAATCAATATAGATGAAAAATAATATAATGATCAAATCCATATCATAACTCCCCACTTAAATAGGATTTTGGTCCCCAAAGGCTTTAATGAAAGAGACAAGGAAAATTTTCCTCCACCTTCTCCCTGGGGTACCAGTTTGCTTTGCTTGGAAATTGTCCTTTCAACCCAATCTGCCAAAAGTCATGCTACCCTTTTCATCTAGTTCTGGACCTATTATACAAAATTGTATCCTTTTCCAACTCTTCTTGATCATATATTACTAACTCCTCTATAGAAGGTGGCACTTGCTCCTCCTCTTGATCCAACATGGAAGGCTCATAGAATTTGAGACTCTCCACCTTCACTACTAAGTAAATTTGCATGTATGGGGCTAGACTAAGTTTGTAGGCATTATCTCTCACCTTATCCAATATATGGAAAGGTACATAGCATAGAGCCTTGATCTTCTTACCAGGACCATATAGTATTTTCTTGTTCAAGTGTAACCAAAATCTATCTCCCACTTTGAATGGCATCTTTTTTCTATCTTGATCATGTTTGGACTTTTATTTTTCCTATGACTTCTTTAGTGTCTCTTATACTTGCAAATGGATTTCCCTAATATTCTAAAAAAATAAATGTTTTGAATGTATCTCCTGTGAGGTCCTCCCTCACTCCTCCTTGTTTTCCATATAAAACATTGAATGACGAAGGTTCCAAATATCAAAAGTAAGTTTTGAAAGGCGACTTACTAATAGAAGTGTCAACTACTCTATTATAAGAGTGTTGTATGTAGATTATATTTTCATCCCAATTCTTTAGATGCTTTTGATTGTAACCCCTCAAACATTGCATGAAATTCCTATTGACTACTTTTGTCTATCCATATGTCTGGAATGTTATACATATCTTCAACTTAGTGTCCATCTTCTCCCACAATGATAACTTTGGTATCCGTTTTTGAGATGATTCTCCTTTGTATCCGAAAATGCACCGATACCTATTCAAACAACTTGTCTATTACTTCTTATCCTTTGATCGTATTTTTATAAGGCATGGGAATGTGCATCTTGTTGAACCTACCAACTACCAAAAATAGATAATCATGTTCCTTCCTTGTTGTTTGTAAATTGTTGGCACCCAAATTTTTTGGTTAATTTCATGTGCACGCTCATTCCAAGTTTTGAGCATGCTCATTCCAATTTTTGTACATTCTCATTCCAATTTTGTGCACGCCTAAGATAAATTTAGAAAGAAGAAGAAGAAGTGCATGTTGGATTGAGTTTTGATATTGCGCGCCAAGTCAAAGATATGAAATATGCGCACCGGTCCGATTTTTTCTAGTATCGTTGGAAATCAAGAAGTACGACATCATAATCAATAAAGGAATCCTCTGTAAATATTCTCAAATTATTAGGACCAATAACACAAGGGTACGTGGAGATGATAAAAGATGGGCCGGCGAAGCAGTTTTTCAGTAGAGAGAGTGGATCAGAGAAATAAGAGACAAATCTCCCGAGTTGAGTGTTGCACCTCTTTTTTCACCTAAATGAGAAAATTAATGGTGCTTACAAGCCTAGTTGGGTCAGCTAGGCAAGACAACAGTAAAGAAAAGAGTTAGAAAGATAAAGCATAAAAGATAAGCAAATAATTAAACTAAGAATGATAAAAACAATTAAACTATAGTGCATAAGAACATAAGGAAAAGGAACAAACAAGACTCATGCCACCAATGGAAAGGATTGTATTAGTGGAAAGAAAACACCAAGAAGAAATAGAGACTTTGGGTCCCCTCTTCCTCCAAGGGAGGGCTCTTGAACCCCCAAATATTGAGCTCTTCTTACAAATGAGAAACTAGGATGAAATGGTGAAGAGAATCCAAAGCACATTCATTATAGAGGTTATATGAATGGCTAAGTGTAATGGTACTAGCATACTATTGATGAGGAAAGAGGATCCTCCAAGAGAATACTAGCAGCATAACAATATAAATGAATTCCTTGAAAATGTAGTGCATCCATGGCTTCCTTTTATAGCATAACTTTGAGTCATTATTCAATTAGCTTTTAGTGTGAACAAGGGGATATTTAGGGCACCTTTAGGTCTTTGACCAGCCACCCAGCCAGATTCAACCGAGATTTGGATGTCAAATCGACTTGGAAGCTGAACCAGAAGTGGGTGGGAGGCTGACCAATATCATAAATGCATCGTTCTGAGTTTTGCGTGGCTTTTTGCGTCCACAGTCGTGCATCAGGTGCATGTGCGCTTTTTTGGTGTTTTTGACTGGTGCATGTGCGCTTTTCCAGTGTTTTTTACTGGTGCATGTGTGTGTTCTTCCTATATATCCTTAGCACATTCTGATTTTATAATTGGTTGTATAGTTTTGGGCCTTTTGGAAATGCATTTTTGGTGATTTTTGGTCCATGGGTGAACTAATAGCTATTTGAAGATGCTGGATTCTTGTAACCATTTGCAGACAAAATTTCAGTGATAACACTGAGAAAGATATAAAAGGAAACAACAACATCATAAATAGATTTATATGGTGAGATATTTAGACACCCACATAGAATATTCATTGAGTTTTTATGCATCGATCTCACTCTTATCCTTTGTAATATTGTAATTCTTTTGATTATAAGTATGAGTTTGTCATATGTCTGAGGTCTAAGGAATGCACAGGGTGAAGTATGTTTCTAAATATTGGGAATTAGATAAAGGAGACATTAAAATTTGTGGCTTTGGAATATAGTTTGCTTCATCTATACTTCTGTGTTATGGAATGGAAGGAATAATAAATATGAAACAGTTCTGATCTATCATGTGTCATTCATGTTATTTGGATACATGTGTGTATTGTTTTACTTGTTGATGAATAATAGGTCGATGTTAATGGAGTGCATGAATTCCATACTTAATGGATACGCGTGTGTTTAATCCTTCATCCCTATCAAAATATTAGATGTTCTTTGTGATCCTCATTGCGTCTTGGGTGAGACCTTCTTTGGACATGGTTGAATATTGATATGTCTATTATTTTGGGTTTTTGTTGGTTAACTTTGGACTAACCCTAGGTCTAAAATCCCCAACATTAAGAAGGAAACTCACAAGTGTGAAACAATGCCAACAGATGGTTATGTTGTTGGGACTTGAAAGTATTTAAGGGAATGATGAAGGCTAGAGATGAGGTAGTCTCCATCTCCGGAGGAAATTCAAGATTGAATAACTGCAAAGGAGCATGAGTTTTCCTTGCGACGAGATCAGGTTCTAAGAGTGAATGTGAAGCATTGGAAATATAAATATCTCTACACTGATATGCATGATATTTTGTTTGTTGAATTTCCTTGTCTTCTATATGAATAGCTAAAAATTAAAACTACTACTAATTCTACTATGTGGCCTTTAGAACCTATGGTTTGGGATTAAAAAATGCTTGATAGATTGAAAATGTTGGAAAATAAGTTGACTCGGGCCATTGAATTATGGTTTTCTAGAGTAAAAGAGAGTTATATTATTGAATTTTATGTGGAATAAACTGATTCTTTCAGCGAGGCTAAGAGAAATTTTGCAGAAGATCCAAGGAAACAAATGCTAGAAGATATTCCACTCTAAATAAGGACGTTGTTCGTAGAGAAAGAGATGATGTGCATGGATCCCGATAGAATGGTTGAGAAAAGTCCCCTAGTGTTGGGCATGGGTTGCAAGGAAGGTGGAAAATGAGATAGGAAATGGATCCATTGAGGAGGATCCATAAATTGTTTAGATGAGGTGAGGAATGGGATGGAACCAGAAGACAAGAGAAGAAACATAGTTACCAACTTAACGAGAACTCTACAGAGTTCTTGTTTTTTTGGGGTCAAGTTTTTTACCCAATTTTTAAAAATGGTGCTACCGGTAGCACCCCCCTCCTATTTTAGGTGTTTTTTTATATTTTAATTTTTCCATACATAACGTTTCCACTTTTGTTTTTTAAATTCTTGTTTTTCATCTATTTTCAAATCATACAATTTTTTTTTGTCAAGGGTGTTTTTTCATCTATTTTCAAAATTTTCAATTTTGTTTTTGTTCAATTGTGTTTTTAATCATATTTCCATGCTTCATCCAATATTAAAAATGTTGTACACCATTTATTTTTTTAAATTAAGTTTTTTCATATAATTATGTCTCCTTATTTAATGTATGGTCCCATACTTTTTAAATATAGTGGAAAATATCATTTTAACACATTTTTTACCTTTACTTCAATACATATAAAATAATTGTAGTTAAACAAGTGTTGCATGGCAGTGTAGTCCCTGCAGGCTAGAAGGGGAGTAAATGCGTGGGACGCAAGTTGCAATACACGTGGTATTCATGCAGAATTTAGTATTTGTGAATTAGTTTTATTTGAAATTTATCAAAAATTATTAATGTCTGGTACATGAACGAAGGTTCCTAGGATCTAAGTTTGATAGTACATGAAATATTTAATGCATAAGCAATGTAACCCAACAATTACGGAGTCACAGGTTGGCGAAGTCGCGGGTTCACTTTTTTCATTTTTTATGGCCACCATGTGCCGTGAAATACATTTTTCACCCAACACTTCCGTCATATACATTTTTCACCGAACAATTTGGTCATATACATGAGACAATAATTTATAGAAATGCACCGAACAAATATGGAGTTGCGGGTTCACGACGTCCAGCGTGTTGAGTGATATACATTTTTGCACCAAACACTTCCGTCATATACATTTTGCACCCAATAATTCTGTCGTATACACAATACTGAGAAATTTATAGAATATTGTAACATTGTATGAAGATTTATAGTAATTTATGTAACGCTATATCATGTTCTATTTAATAAATAATATACATAATTATTTAAATTGTATTCAATAATATTTTTTTATAAGTAAGATTGTATAAAAGTATGTCAAAATAAAGGACTATAGAGAATTTCCATGGTGTCAAGCTGTAAATACTGAGCTTCCCTGAGGGGAAACCAGCTCAACCAACCAAACCTCTTCATAACTGAAGTCTAGACTGTTACTGACGTAAAAAGAGTTCAAAACTTTGGTCCGTAAGGGTGGCCAGTACAACTGTGGAAAGTGTAGACAACATAAATATAATAACCATGGACAAATGCATGAAAGGTCGACATGCACATGACAAAACAACAGAGAAAAACAAGAGACAGACCACCGGTATGGTCTGTAGTGCGGTGACGCGGCCATGCAGAAGGCACCAAATGTCGTGTCTCCAGGAGGAGGCGACTCCTCGTCAACTGGTGTCCGGTCTAGTTGCATGGCATCCTCAGTCTTTGATGGCACGTGATCTTCATTATGGGCCTCCTCTAGCTGTGATGGGAGCCTCTTCTCCTCACGGTCTGCCTCTGCGTGGGCCAAAGTTTCCAGTGCCAACACTGGTGTGGAGGTTGTTGCTGCTTGGCCTGCCTTTGGTGGGAGGTGATGAGTTCTTTGTAACGCGAAGAGAAATTGTAGGAGTTGAGAGTCTTTGGTGTCCAGGGTCTCTAGGCAGAATCGGAGGTCGTCCATGTCCCGATGCAGGTCGAATACCAGACTCTACACTAGTGCAAGGCCTGTTTTCCACTCGCATTATGGGTCAACGTTGGAATCATCTCAAGATTGGGGTTGTCTTCATGAATTTTGACTGGCTTCCAGACAATCCATCTGAAATTGGGCGTCATGAGGTTGGTCCTGAAGTGACTAAGTGGTCAGAGAGTTGGGAGGAGCCAAAGGGATTGGATTTGAAACAGATGCTGGATTATGCAAAGGTCCTAGGTTGTAGCTGAGTGAGGCCCCTGAGCAGTCCAACACCTCCATTATGTTGGCAAGGGACGCAGCAAGGGGCAGGAGAGAAGTAGGGATTTGAGTGGACTGCGCCAGGGACAAGGACGAGGTGGTGAAAGAGGAGGAGGATAGCAGTGAGGGACCAGGTGGGGCATGCAAGACCAGGCAGGGCCAGTTTGGTTGGCAGGCTGACCCGCGTTTCAACTTCCCTCATAGCTGAGGCATCTCCGGGACAGTGGGAGAGAGAAAATGCACTAGCAACAGAGCAGGAGACGACAAAAGAAGAGCAAGGAAAGGCTGGGCAGGAGGCTGAGCTCTGAGAAGAAAAATCAGAAAAGAATGAGCCATTTGGAGCCACTAGAGAAATTGAGATAGGCGGGGGAGTTGGTGAGGTTCCATAAATGGCCGCACGCGTAGAGTAAAGGCCCAGCGAGGTCCGTCGAAAGGATTTGAAGGCAGAGAAGGGTGCACTAAGAGTAATGGCACCCTGCCTTGAGCGAGTTGAAGTTAAAGTCATGAGACACATGGGCAGGAAGTTGAAGTACATGGGTACGTGGGCAAAAACCGAAAAAAATAGTGGTAATGTCTGTTACTGGAAAATTGGGCTTCTGTTGTTCTGTGGTCTATAAATAGCACCTAGATTTCCGCGATATACATATTGATAATCGAAGTTGCGAAGTACTTGAATTTGAAGCGGCTTGCGTCGAATAACCAAGTTGAAATAATAAACTTAATGACTTATTTTTCTATCAATATAATCATTTATAATTAATTCTTGACTTAGCTAGTTTTTTGGATCGCGGGTTCTCGGGTTGGGGACCTGTTGTTCCGTGGCCTTCAAATAGGACCGAGATTTACGCGATATACAAATTGACAAGCGGTCTTGCGGACTATTCGAATTTTTGATCGCGGGTTCTCGGGATGGCGGGCTGAAAATCGAGCTTCTGTTGTTTCGTGTCCTACAAAAATCAAATATATAATTTGATTAAGTAGATATATAGAGCATGCACGAAAGCTTCATTCCGGGTTGTCGTGGTTACGGGCTGAAAATTGGGCTTATGTTGTTCCACGAGTTCCGCGATATACAAATTGACAAGCTGTTTTGTGGACTATTTGAATTTTTGGATCGCGTGTTCTCAGACTGGCGGGCTGAAATTTGGGTTTTTGTTGTTCCGTGGTCTACAAATAGCACCTAGAGTTCCGCGATATACATATTGAAAATCAGACTTGCAGAGTATTTGAATTTGAAGGGGCTCGTGTCGAATAACCAAATTGAAATAATAAACTCAATAATTTATTTTTCTATCAATAAAATAATTTATAATTAATTAAAACAAGTTTAGCATTCCCGAATTGGTTATCCTTTTTACATATGTTGGTGGACAAAAAAAGAAAGAAAAATAGTATTGACGTCTTTTACATAGGCTGGTGAACATAAATATGAAAAGAATAGCATTCCTGAATTAATATTCTTTAAAAGAGCGGGTTCTTGACTTAGCTAGTTTTTGGATCACGGGTTCTCGGGCTGGGGTCCTGTTTTTTCATGGAGTACAAATAGGACCGACACTTCGGTGATATAAAAATTGACAAGCGGTCTTGCAGACTATTTGAATTTTTGGATCACGGGTTCTCGGGCTGGTGGGCTGAAAATCGAGCTCTTGTTGTTCCGTGGCCTACAAAAATCAAATATGTAATTTGATTAAGTAGATATATAGAGCATGCACGGAAGCTTCATTTTGGTTTTTCGGGGTTTCCGACTAAAAATTGGGGCTCTATTGTTCTGCGGGTTCTGCGATATTCAAATTGATAAGCTGCTTTGCAGACTATTTGAATCTTTGGATCGCGGGTTCTGGGACTGGTGGGCTGGAAATTGGGCTTCTGTTGTTCTGTGGTATACAAATAGCACCTAGAGTTCCGCAATATACATATTGACAATCGGACTTGCGGAGTATTTGAATTTGAAGGTGATCGTGTTGAATAACCAAATTGAAATAATAAACTCAATAACTTATTTTTCTATCAATAAAATGATTTATAATTAATTAAAACAAGTTTAGCATTCCCGAATTACTTTTCCTTTTTACATATCCTGGTGGACAAGAAAAGAAAAAAAAATAGTACTGACGTCTGTTACATAGGCTGGTGAACATAAGTATGAAAAAAATAGCGTTCCCGAATTAGTTTTCTTTAAAAGAGCAGGTTCTTGACTTAGCTAGTTTTTGGATGACGGGTTCTCAGGCTGGGGACTTGAAAAGCGGGCTTTTGTTGTTCCTTGTCCTACAAATAGCACCTAGAGTTCCGCGATATACATATTGACAATCAGAGTTGCAACGTATTTGAATTTGAAGGGGCTCGTGTCGAATAACCAAATTGAAATAATAAACTCAATAACTTATTTTTCTATCAACAAAATTATTTATAATTAATTAAAACAAGTTTAGCATTCCCGAAATAGTTTTCCTTTTTACATATGCTGGTGGACAAAAAAAGAAAAAAAAAGTAGTACCGACGTCTGTTACATAGGTTGGTGAACATAAGTATGAAAAAAAATAGCGTTCCCGAATTAGTTTTCTTTAAAAGAGCGGGTTCTTGACTTAGCCAGTTTTTGGATCGTGGGTTCTCGGACTAGAGTCCTAAAAAGTGGGATTTTTTTGTTCCGTGTCCTACAAATATCACCCCCAGTTCTGTGATATACAAATTGACAATCGAACTTGCTGACTATTTGAATTTTAAGGGGCTCGTGTTAAAAAAATTTAGCATTTGCGAATTAGTTTTCTTTACATATGTTTTACATAAGCTGGTGGAAAGAAGGACAAAAAGTATAGTACCAATGTCTGTTACATAGGGCGGTCGACAAAAGGAGAAAATAAATAGCATTCCCGAATTAGTTTTCTTTAAAACAGGGACTCATCCACACAAGAAATTGAAATTTAAGAAATTATAGGTTCTTGGAGACCATAAACTATACATAGAAAATACTTAACTCTGTATACATACTCTCTATAAAAATATAGGAACACATAAAAGCAGAGAAAAAAATAGCATTCTCGAATTAGAGCATGGACGGAACCTTCATTCCATACTTAGCCAGTTTTTGGATCACGGGTTCTTGGGTTGGGGACCTGAAAATCAAGCTTTTGTTGTTCCGTGATATACAAATTGACAATGGGACCTGCAAACTATTTGAATTTTAAGGGGCTCGTGTCCCAAAAATTTAGCATTCGCGAATTAGTTTTCTTTACATAGGTTTTACATATGGTGGTGGACAAAAGCACAAAAAATATAGTGCCAATCTCTGTTACATAGGGCGGTAGACAAAATGACCAAATAAATAGCATTCCCGAATTAGTTTTCTTTAAAACAGGGGCTTGTGAATACAAGAAATTGAAATGTATCAAACTTTAGGTTCTTGGAGACCATAAATTATACATAGCAAATATGCAATTTTTTAAAGTAGATATTTACTTTTATACATACGAAATATGTACTTTTATAAATTATGGGGACGATATTTTATACAGCATGCACAGAGCCCTCATTCCATATTTGCACGGAGCCCTGATTCGATACTGAGACAATTTTTGGATCGCGAGTTGTGGAGCTGGCGGACTGAAAATTGAGTGTTTGTTGTTCCATGGCCTACAAAGAGCACCCACAGTTTCGTGATATACAAATTGACAAGCGGACTTGCGGAATATTTTAATTTTAAGGGCCTTTGTGGAAAAAGTATGAAGGACAGGTGGTCAAGATGCAAGAAATGACATACTCTCTACACGTTTGAGTACAAAAAAAGTACTGAACACAATTTTATGAAATTTATATAAAAAATAATGAAATGTGTTACATATTCTTGGAAATTTAAAGAAACACACACACACACACACACACATGAAATATTATATTTCAAAGTTGAGTCAGTGATTTATTTCATACTTTATTTTGAAAATGACCAGGAGCAGAGAAAATATGCATAGGAAAAAAAGAGAATTGAGATAAAATAAACATAATGACTTCACATTCAACATAACTGAAGATAAAAATCTAGGAACACATAAATATATAAGGAGACAAAAGAATAGTTTTATTTGGAATATATGAAAAAAACAATAGTTTGTTACATATCCCTGGAAATGCAAATGTGTTTTCCATATAGACTAGGATTGAGGATCCCGCGGACCATAACAGAAATATGTACAAGAAATAGGACTATGGAAAGAAGTTGGACATGATAGATTGTAATACCTGAAAAGTAGAAATGGGAAGATCAGTTTTTGGCTATATATTTCTACTCAGAAAAGTTGGAATAACTGGATTGATAAAGAAAGAACTATGCGTATCCCTGTTGGATTTGGTCGGTGATCCACTTCAAGTTCTCTTCAATATAGCTTCTGAAGGGGGTGACGTTGATGTCATTGCAGATTTTAATGCTGAAAACTTCATTTTCTAATTTTCTTAGATCAATTGAAAGTTTACACAGAGTTTCATCAATGTCTCCATTTTGTACCGAATACCGGACTAGCCAATTGTCCACCTCTTCTTCATGATATTCAAGAATCGTGTAAAAAATTTCTAAAGAAAAGGCCTTCAAATTATCAACTTGTTTATTGAAAGCTTGCTTGGTTGATGCCAACAAGTTGAGGATTAAGATGGGGTCCTGGAAACCATTTGTCTTTCCTGCTAAGTCTATTTTGGTGAGCTTTGTGAATAATGCTTCTTTCTTTGATATTGGTTGCTCACATGATTAGACGATGAGATATAGGTTCTTCACTTTCTCTTTCCATCATGCTTCTAATTGAGTGAGCCATTTATCGGAAGGGGGATCATGTTGTCTTCTTCTCATATCTAGCATGTTGTTGACATGAAAGGAAAAAGGGATGACTGTGTGCACATAGAAAGTTTCTTCATTTTTTAAATCCGTTTGCAGAAGTAGGAGCAAGTTATGTGCCCTGCTCCCCAGGGAATCCATATTCTGTGATGTTTCCCAGGCCTTAGTAATCAGTTCCATTATTTTGTTGATATTTTTCTCGACATATCCTCTATAGGATGCGAGGAATCTGGAGGACCCTTTTAGATTTGTTGCAGGGGTGCACATAGTAGTAGGCATGCCTATTCCCAAAGAACTGTGATGCAATGGCATAGGAAACAAAGATTCCTCTAATTCCTTAATCCGATTCTCTAGCCTGACATTTTTGGCTTCAATGACTCCAACAGAATCACGAAGAGCATCTCTGGTTTCCATGTGAAGTTGAGATATTTTGGACGCCTGCATATTGGCAAGGTCAAGTTCTGAACGATGTTTTCTTTTCTTATTTTTTACATCTCTTTTTTCAATGATTAATTTTTTTGATTCGGATTCAAAAACAACACTCTGGAATACGAAGGATTCATCTTCGTAAAAAATTAGGGTATCAACCATGTCCATTAAGAAGGCATGCTGAATTGCCTCTCCGGGTTGATCAAGGTTGCAGAATATGCTTTCCAGATCAGTGTCAAGATCCATCTTTTCACTGTAAATTTCAGGCTTCTCTGCCTCCCCAACAAATCTTTTTTCCTTCTTCTGCATGGGAAGCTCGGGAGGAAGATGTTCACTGTATCTCTACAAATATGTTGTAGAGATGGTGCTAGTACTTTATGGAAACGTTGGTTTTCTCTAGATGCTACTTGAAATGAAGAAATGCAGGGGACAACATAACTCCCCGAAAACATTGCTTCAATGTGTGTGAATGGAAAATCTACTCATTAATGACAATATCTATGCGTGTTGTATGATGACCTGTTAGAAGTAAAGATTAATTATTATCATACTTAGAAGTGTGAAGGTGGAAGTTACGGTGAAGGACATTTAAGGATTGGAGGTGTTGTGAACGAACCAAGCCGGTGGCGTGCGAATGACATTCCATGGTATTTGAAATTAAGACTGGGAAGAGATTCGAGGTTTCGTGAAGGAAGCAATCTGGCAGCGTGCGAATGACACTCCATTGCGTTTGAAATTAAGACTAGGAAGGGATAAGAAAAGCCTTCGCAAAAATTGCATTGATGGAAGAACTTCTCGAGCCTTGCACGCATCAATGACAGCTTATACGGTGCCCGCACGATGACCTGTTAGCATTAAATATTTAGAAAGAAGACATATATATATATATATATATATATATATAAACACTATTTCTTATTATGCACACATGTGAAGGTGACGGGCACGGGGAAGAGAAAGAAAGGAAGGAATGGCCAAGTCTGAAAGTTCATGGTGAAACTGCTGAGTGTTCAATGTTGAAACTGCATGAGTCAGAATTGTTCGGTTAAGAAAACCAAAGGGATTGGTCCGACTCCCAATGCATATTTCATAATTCATGTGCAACACCAACTCTGTGGTTACTAGATCAGTATGTGTAGAAACGAGGAAAAACTAAAAATGTACCTTCATAAAGTATGGACATGAGATTTTATAGAGCATGCATGGATATGTCATTCCATACTTTTCCACTTTCAGGATTGCGTGTTCTCAGGCGGGCGGGGTCAAAAAAATGCCTCTATTGTACAGTGTTCTACAAATAGCACACACAGTTCTGTGATATACAAATAAACAAGCGGACTTGCGGGTTGGCTGGCATTTTATAGACCATTGACAGTTTCTGGATCGCGGGTTCTCGAGCTGGAGAGGTAAAAAACGGGGCTCTATTTCTCAGTGACTTACAAATAGCTTACAATAATAAACTGACAAGAGGATTTGCGGGCTGACCAACCCAACATTCTACTCCAGGGCTGGCGGGCTCCCAGAAACGAGCAATACATAGAAAATATGCACAGATCCCTTATTCCATATTTAGCCACTTATTTGGATCGTCGACTTGGCTCTGTCCGACTCCAACTCTGTGGTTACCCGACCAGTGTGTGTAGAAACGAGGCAAAACTAAATATGTACCTTTATAAAGTATTAACATGAGATTTTATACACCATGTACCCATATCGCATTCCATACTTGTGGGTTCTTGGGCGGGAGGGGTAAAAACAAAGGCCTCTACTATTCAGTGTTCTACAAATAATAGATACAGTTCCGCGATATACAAATTGATAGGCGGACTTGCGGGGTGGCTGAGATTTTATAGACGATGTATAGTTTCTGTATCGCGGGTACAATTTCTGTATCACGGGTTCTAGGGATGGCACGCTCCCAGAAATGAGCACTACATACCAAATATGCATAGATCCCTTATTCCATACCTAGCCACTTATTTGGATCGCGCACTTCCAGGATGCACATTATGTCTCTAATGTTCTGTGTCCTGCAAATAGCTATCATAGTTGGGCGATATAGAAATCGACAAGTGGACTTGTGGGCTGGCTAGCTCAACATTGCATCTATTCGATGGGGGACGTGTAGGGTAGCGACCTCTAC
>ML782391.1:223799-276666 GCA_009831015.1 Picea engelmannii | reverse complement strand
TTTATATATATATATTTTTAATTGTTTTTTTTGTTTTTTTTCACCTTTTTAAAGTTTTTTTTGCCATAAATATATTTTTGAGCCATTTATTATTCTTTTTAACAATTTGTTTTTTAAATTATTGTTTTCTAGGAAAATTTTTATTTTAGTTTTTATTTATTTTTTTCATTTTTCACATTTATGCTAAGTTTTTTTTTAGGGTTTTGAATGTATTTTTTTAAATGTGCTTTTGTCTTCATTAAAAAAAAAAAAAAACTAGTAAATAAATTTTCATGTGACTATTTAGGCTCCAGTTTTGGGTTTTTTTATTTGGCTAGGGATTTGTTGTCAAGGTCACAGTTTCAATTAGGCCGTAATTAGTTGCTATTGTTTAGAAAAAACATTTTTCTTTAGGTAGCATCATGCTTTTATTTTGGTGTTGATTTTAAGGTTTTTCTAAGCAATTGTTTTATGTTTTAAGGTCATGCTTGAAAAAAATTGTAATTTTGACCCGGTTAGAAAAAGTGGTGCTACCAGTAGCACCACATTTTGATTTGGGGGTTGATTTTAAAGTTTTTTTGAGAAACCATTTGATGCTTTAAGCCCATGCTTGAAAAACATTGTAATTTTGACCAGTTACAAAAAATGGTGCTACGAGTAGCACCACTTTTTGATTTGGGGGTTGATTTTCATGTTTTTTATGCAAAAATATGGGTTTTAAGGGCTAGAGTTCTCGTTTTGAGGTCACAGTTCTCATTAAGTTGGTAACTATATTAAGAGAGAGAGTCGAGAGATATGCAAGAAGAGTTGAGCTAAGAAGGAAAGCATGGAAGATAGGTGAAATATAAATAGAAAGGGGCACATAATCATGGGTTAGGCCCAAGATGAAGAGAAAAGAGGCCACACCAGGAGTAAGTGTGAAAGAAGGTATTGTTCCAGAGTGGCACACAGGGGAATATAGGCCCATGAAGAGGCATGGTGTCCATAGTACGGTGTCTAGTGGGGATACTACTACTAGTAGTAGTGGTCCCAAGGGCCGAGGTGATGAAGTCTGACCCCTTGGTTGTTGTGGAGTTTCAAAACCTCATAAGAAGATGAGGATGCGAGTAGAGGCATGGGAGAATAAGAAGAATATGGAGGATCCCCTAGCAGTAGGGGAGAAGAATTGGAAATGTAGATGGTATTGCGTAGTTGCAAGTAGGAAAATATTTGGCTCCCCTCACAAGAAATTTCAGAAGGAAATGTACTTACCCCCCATTTAAACCACCCCCCTTGAACGTTTTCAATCAAGAATAAAGTACAACAGATAGTGAAGATATTATAGTAGGAGAAAGAGTAGAAGAATACATAATAAAAGAGGCAAGTGAAGAAGAAGAAGGTGAAGCCAGTGCCACTTCACCAAGAGTGGTATCAATAGACAAGAGTAATAGTCAGATTAGAGGAGTTGGTTTGAGAATGATGATGGAAAATTAAGATATCACCTTGAGGCTACATGTGTTCCATGGAACTGGTAAATATGATGTGGAACAACATTGGTTCACATGTGAATAAATGTATGGTCTATGAAGAGGATCACAAATGAAACAACAAAGATCACGTAGGTATAAACCATGTTCAAGGACATAGCCTTCATGTGGTACATGAAGTACAAGTCCAAGGAAACAATGGAACATATGAGGTCTTTGATAAAGATCAAAAGGGATTTACCAGAGGAATTTCAAAATATCAAGTCAGAATCTCAGTGTATTACTAAGATCAAGGAGATTAAGCAATAACAAGGAGAAATCATGTGTGATTACAACTAGAGGTTTAATATTTTATTGGATAGGATGATGTTCCAAATCTAGGATGTGCAACACTGATATTGGTTTATTGCAGGGATGCTTCCCCATATCTGAGTCCCACTCACCGAACAGATGGTGTCGACTCAAGAGGAGGTAGTATAAATTGCACTGCTCCTAGAAGATACACCATAAGGGGAAGAGACATCAGTAGGATTGGCACAGGTGCAGTAAAAAATTCCCATATTGATGATGCAGTGGAAATATATGAAAGAGATGAAGGTATTGCATGATAACATTTTGTGTACCACATGTCGTGTTGAGGGGCATCATAGGAACAAATTCCTTGTATCTCTTAAGTATGTGGCAATGGGTGTGTTGAGTCCATTCCCAAATAGACAGATGGAATGGTGTGATATATGTTGATAGTGGGGCCATGTATCACACCATTTCCTGGATTTGCAAAAGTATCAAAAGATGCATCATACTCCATTTTGTAATTTCTATAAATATGTGGGACATGATGCCAATAAATTCCTACCACTTCAGTTGAAGCAAGACAATATCCACGATGCATTATGGGTACAAGAAGAACAAAAGGGTGGTGATCATGGAGGTTCCAAGAGAGGTGGATACCAAGGAGGTCCCAAAGGAGATTATGTGTGCGGTCACAACCAAGGATATGGTGGAGGGGGAGGTAGCCCCCCACTTGTTTCAATTATGGATAAATTGGTCATATATCAAAGTTTTGTACCAAAACATAGGTTCTTTTCACATATTTATACAATCATGAACATGTCATAGAGGAATTCCCTGACTTAGTGAAGAAGTCGGAAGAAAATAAGATGCATTTCAATATGGTTCATGTGGATCCACGCAAAAATTATAAGAAATATGAATAATTTGATGTTAACATAGTAACCCGAGGAGGAGGTAAGACAGGAGAATACTTTGATCATGGTGAAGGCTTAGGTCAAAAGTTGGAGGGGAATATTATAAAGGCAGCACAACCCCCTCCTATGTTCGATATTTTCTAGAAAAAACAATTTATTTCTGACATGTAGAAGGATATTGAAGAAGAAAGAGCACATAAAGAGTTGTAGCGATCAACATACAGATCACTTTAGGATGCTCATATCCATGAAGAAATACAATGGGAAACACAAAGGTCGCTAGAGGAGGCCCAAATCTAGGAAGAAGTGCAGAGGGTGACAAAAATATTGGTAGAAGAGGCTCGCGCCTGGAAAGAGCTACAACACGTGATGTAAATATAATTGGAGGAATGTTGCATGCATGATGAAATATACCACGTGACGTAATGGTGATTGAAATAAGAACATGAACATGATGAGTTGTTATGCATTGAGTAGTTACAATGCATGGAATACCTACATCGCTTGAGTCACAAGGAATAACTTGAAGATCAACTAAGTACATTCTTTCATTGTTGTTTGTGAGTGTTGAATGATCCAAAGGATACAAGTAATTTGACACAATTGTTAGCTACTTGCATGATGAAACAAGGTGTGGAGGAAACCATATTGTTGGCATAGGGGCAGACCCAGGGTTCAATGCTTCAACAACGCACCAAAAAAACCCTAACTACTGACCCTTTAGGAAACACCTGCGAAGCAGATGAAGTCTCACCCGAGGTAGAGGCAGGGGGGTTGCAGGACTCAGGTGTCTACAACCAAGTTGGGACAAAGATTTGTGATTACAACACTTAACATAGCACTTAGCCAACAATATGCATTAGATTATGATTCTCATTCACAATGTGAATTAACCCTTATTACAGATGAACGCAGAAACAATCAATATCAAACACTTCCAATCACTTAGCACATAGCATTAGCTCATATCTAGAATTCATTCACACCATTAAGAACTAGGCTATAAGATTAGATGCATTCATTATACATTTATAACAACAACACTAAGAAGATAAGAACATAAACAACATCAATCACATTGCACAAAGCACATCAAGACACATGATATACGTGATTCACCCCAGTGTGGGGTTACGTCCACCAACTTCTTCTTCTTCTTCTTCTTTATTAGTCTTCAAGCTCCTTACATTAATTTTCTCCTATGCACAAAGCCTGCCGCAACCGCGCCACCCAGGCACGCCTGCTCCCACCAGGACCTTCTCTTCCCTAGGCCCGAAGAACTAAATTTCTCTTCAAACCCCCCTTGTCGGGAGTCCTCAACACCCACAGAATGCTCTTTATGATTTCCCGTTGTCCTATCGAAAAATCGGGCCTCGCGCGATCGCGAGTCCTGCACTCACGAGATCGGGTCTTAAAAATCCCCGAAACCCGATGAAATTTCACCCATGTCTCCCTTTCTCTTATCGGGAATTCTCCCATCGGGAAATCGGTACTTACGAGGTCGCGAATCACTCACCTCACAGATCCCCGATTCCTGATTTCCGATGGAACCTCTACACCCCTTAGCTCCTCCAGCTATCTCCTTTTCGCATGTGACCTGCTAGCCCCGAGACCATGGTCTTTTCTCCTATCGAAATTTTGGAATTCGCGAGTTTGAAATGCATAGATCTTACGTCCTTGAGATTTTCGATTCTCCGATTTCCGATGCCACCTGGCGTCGACCCACTGCAGGGTTCAACCTTCCAACACCTGTCCCCTACTATGGTGCCTTAACCCTGTCGGGAAATCGTGTATCGGGATATCACGATTCCCGTAACACAAATTCACAGGACCCTCCAAGTCCCGAAACCCGATACGGATGACACCTGTCCTCCATCGAAATGCTATGGTTGTGGGACCGTCGCGTTTCGGGATTTCACAACTTCTCCTGTCGTGGGTTTCTCATCCCTGAGAATCCCGAAATGCCGAACTCCGATGCACGTGTGGACTCTCTCTCCTCCACGTCACCACTTCTCCGTCGCTCTATCGGGTATCGCGAGATCGCGATTTCTCATGCATCGATTCCATTGTATGTGGAAATCCTGAAATGCCGAACCCCGACTCTTTCAAATCCTCGGACACGTGTCCCTCAAATCAATGGCTCCGACCGTGTCGGGAATTCGCGGATCGCGATTTCGTTTTGCAAGTGTTTCACGACTCCGGAAACCCCGATATCCCGAACTCCGACTCTCCAGGATCCTTCGCCACGTGTCCCTACTGAGATCAATGGCTCCGATCTTTTCAGGAAATCGCGGATCACGATTTCAACATGCACGAGTTTCTTGTATGCGGAAACCCTGATTCTCCGATTCCCGACTCCTTGGGATCTCTCGCCACGTGTCCCTGCTGATGGACGGTTCTAAGCGCCCCGTCGGGATATCGCAGATCGTGATTCCCACAGGTGAGAGTTCTATTCCTTCGAAAACCCCGAAATGCCGAACCCTGACTCTTTCTGGATCGCTGACACGTGTCTCGTTCGGGATCTACGACTATCATACTTTTTCGGGATTTCGAGAACCACAAGGTCCCGATTCTCTGCCTCAACAAAACCCCGATGACTTTGATATCCCGATGACTCCTCCAGGACTCCTCGCCTGCTCACTGGGACTTAAACCCTGCGCAACTTCTCGAGATCTAACGACTGACAGAATTTCGTCGATCTCCTCTACAAATCCTGACCGTCAATTCTTCTTTTCCTTTCTTAAGGATTTCTCGGCACGAAAATCTCTTGTGCAGTCTCCGATAATTTCAAAGGCCTTGTTCCTCCTGAGGTCTCTCACTCTGACTCTTCCAGAGGAACTTCTCTCCACATTCAACAACTTCCCAATTGTTGAATCCTTACGACTCTGCGCACTACCTGCAACAACAGTCTTCAATCTCCTTTCTTCTCAGATTCACAACTGAGATTTCTTCTTCTTCAGCCTGCACACTCCTTGCACGGCTTCAACTGCACTCCTTGCAAGATTCATTGTTCAAGAGGAGAAACAATCGTAACTCGCTTCACCTCCTCTTAGACTTCTATATTAACACATGAAATCCTACACACAGCATAACAACAATGCCTGACATGAAGAAACATTAGAGCATTCAACACACACACACACAGAGTAACACAACAACCATGAATCTGAATCAATTTCTTCTATTAATTCAGGATCTATATATGGGTGTTCTTCTACATCTCTCTGCTATTCTCCTACACTCTAAATTATTCTAACTTATGTTGCTTCCTTTTACAATGATACAAATGAGGGTGTCTATATTCAGTTTCCCTCCTGCACTCTAAGAACTGTCAAATCTAAGAATTCAATTCTATCTACCTGCAACTACTACTATAAATGCCTCTGTCTATCTCAGACGAGAGCGTATGGCTCGAGGGATGATTACATTCTTACCAAAGAACCTAAATTAAATGATCTCATTTATATTCAGCGCATCAACTTCAAGGGAAAATTTTAAAAATTCAAAAACTTGCGTTGGGCGTCTTCCAGCTGTCTTATGCTTCCACGTTGGTTTTGCTTGTCGTGAGGGATGCTCCTGCATCATACTCCCTCGCTTAAAAATTTTCATGGGCTCATGTCCATGAGCTCCTGCACTATATGTCCATGCTTCTGAATCTCTACTTCAGTCTCCCAGCTGGCATCTTCAACTGGATGACCCTTCCACTTAACCAAATATTCAAAATATTCTTTCCTCCTGGTTTTCTTCCCCACTCGTTTGTTCAGTATCTGCTCCATCTGTGGCTTCTGTACAACTGGCATCTGCTTCTGCCATTGGACCTCTGGTTGATCATCACCTCCTGCTCCTGCTTCATCAGTTCTATATGGATATAAATCTGAAACATTAAATATCGGAGATATTCCAATGCCATCTAGTAACTCAATTTCATAAGCATTCTGTCCCATTTTTTTCGAGACCTTGCATGGCCCAATTTTCTTCATCTTTAGCTTGTTGTATGTTCCCCTCGAGAACCTTTCCTTCCTCAAATGTGCTAGAACCAGATCACCAACTTCAAACTGAAGTTGTCTCCGATGTTGATCTGCTCTGCGCTTGTACTCCTGACTTGACTTCAACAGTCGCTCCTTCACCTGGCTGTGAAGTTCCTTCATTGCTTCAGAGATTTCTCCTGCGCTAGCACTGCTATTCGCAGTCTTTTCTGAATTCCTTAATTCAGAAACTCCTCTCGGCTACATTCCATATACAATCTGAAATGGACTTTTCCCTGTGCTCCGATTTACTGAGTCATTGTAAGAAAACTCTGCTTGCGGTAATATGCTATCGCAGCTGCTATGGTGCTTTGTCACCAAGATCCTCAACAAATCTCCCAGACTTTTGTTGACTACTTCTATTTTTCCATCTATCTGAGGATGATAAGCAGAACTAAACATCAAATTAGTTCCTATCTTCTTCCACAATGTTCTCCAGAAATTCCCTATGAATTTTGTGTCCCTGTCTGAGACTATGCTTTTCGGCAATCCATGGAGTCGCACAATCTCTTTAAAAAAAAAATTGCGATGTGAGTCGCATCACTGGTTTTCTGGCATGGAATGAAGTGTGCCATCTTAGAAAACCTTTCAACTACCACAAATATGGAATCAACACCTCTTTGTGTCCTCGCCAATCCCAATACAAAATCCATGCTAATTTCATCCCACAGCTTCTCAGGTGTGGGTAATGGCTGATAAAAACCCGCATTCTGCTTCCTTCCCTTTGAATGCTGGCAAATTCTGCATCTGTCCACAAACTTCTTGACTTATGACCGCATCCCTGGCCAAAAGTATGACTCACTCAGCTTTGCAAAGGTCTTATCCTGGCCAAAGTGTCCAGCCAATCCTCCAATGTGCTTCTCCTTCAACAAGTTCTCCCTCATGGAGCAATTTGGAACACACAGATGATTGCTTTTGAACAACAATCCATCCTGGATCACATACTCTATCCATTGGCTTCTGTCTCTGAGAACTGGATTCTCAGCTGCTTCATAAGATTCCTTAAAGTCTGAATCATTTGCATACATGTCCTTCATGTCATCAAAGCCTAACGTTCTGACTTTGAACTCCTGCAACAACAAGCATTTCCTGCTCAAACCATCAACAACTTTGTTAGCAGTACCAGAAATATGTTTTTATCACAAAAGTGAAATTTTGCATGTATTCAACCCACTTAACATGCCTCTGATTCAACTTTTCCTGTTGAGTCAGAAATTGTAATGCATGGTTATCACTATATAAAATAAATTCTTTTGGAATCAAATAGTGCCTCCATTTCTTCAATGCCTGTATGATGGCATAGAATTATTTATCATATGTGGAGTATTTATCTTTTGCCTCATTCAACTTCTCACTGAAATATGCAATCGGCCTGTCCTCCTGGCACAAGACTGCTCCAATTGCAAACCCGCTTGCATCACATTTTACCTAAAATGTTTTCTGAAAATCTGGCAACACTAAAACCGGTTGCTCTGTAATCTTTCATTTCAATAAATTGAAACTCTTCTCAGCTTCTTCAGTCCAGTGAAAAGATTTATGTCTTTTCCTGACTGTGTCCATCATTGCTGCGCTAATTCCACTGAAATTTCTTATGAATTTCCGGTAGAAACTAGCCAGTCCATGAAAACTCCTCACTTCAAACACATTCCTTGGTGATGGCCAATTTTTTATTACCTCTACCTTATCTGGATCCATCCTCAGTTTATTTGCAGATATAACAAACCCCAAATAAATGAGTTTTGTCTTCATGAATGAGGACTTCTTTATATTTATCAACAACTTCTCCTGCTGTAATTTCTTCATCACAACAGCCAAATGCTTCAAATGTTCAGCCTTTGTCTTGCTGAAAACCAATATGTCATCCAGATACACATTGACAAATTTTCCGGTGAACTCCTTTAGGAATTCATTCATCAACCTCATAAAGGTACTCGGTGCATTCGTCAAGCCAAACGACATGACAAGCCATTCATACAAACCTTCATTTGTCTTGAATGATGTTTTCCATTCGTCACCTTCTCTCATACGAATATGATGATATCCACTCTTCAAATCTATCTTTGAAAAAAAAGTTCCCCACTTAAGCAATCCATCAAACCATCCATTCTTGGCAATGGGAATCTATATCTGATAGTTATCTTGTTTATTGCCCTTGAATTAGTGCACATCCTCCAGCCTCCATCTTTCTTCAGACTGAGTACTGTTGGAACAGCACACGGACTCAAGCTTTCCCTGACCAAGCCTTTATCCAACAAATCCTGGACCTGTCTTTTAACCTCTTCATTCTCCTGCAGCATCAATCTGTACGCGGCTTTGTTTGGTAAACTAGCTCCTGGTATGAGGTCTATATGGTGACTCACGCTCCTCATTGGTGGCAACGAACGAGGTAGTTTGTCCACTACAATATCAACGAACTCTTCCAGCAGTTCCTGAACTTCCCCTGGAAAATCGTCCACTCCTGTGCTAGTCAGAACAATTCTCGGTTTTCTGACCACAAAAAATTGTGGATCCTCCTTCTTCTTAACTTCTGTAAGAAGTTCCTTCCCACTCATGAGAAGTACTGTGTTTTCTACCTCCAGCTTCACCTTTTTATCTTCAATTGGACACAACATATGAGTTCTCCCATTCTTTTCCAGGGTATATGTATTCTTTCTCCCATCATGAATTACACTTCTATCATATTGCCATGGTCTACCCAGTAATAAATGAAAGGCATCCATAGGAATAACATCACATAAAACCTTATCATTATATCCTCCTATCTTAATGTCAACTAATCACTATTTAGTGACACTTACCTGATGTCCCTTCTGTAGCCATGAAACTTTGTATGGTTTCGGGTGATCAGTTGTCTCCAGCTCCAGCCTTTTTACCATCTCGGTTGAAATGAGATTATCGGTACTTCCACTATCCACGATGACCTTGCACGCTGAACCCTTGGTCTTGCAAGCAGTCCTAAAAAGACTGTTCCTCTGTGTTGGATTCTCCATCTCTTTCTCCGACGTCAAAAGGACTTTTCGCATCACCAATGATCTTCTGCCTTCAGCGTACTCTGCCTCAACATCTCGCCTCTGTGCCTCAGCGATGTGAGCTTCTCCTCCATCCTTCTTCCTATCTGGACAGTCAACTGACTTGTGCCCATTCTTTCCACATGTGAAGCATGTGATTACTCCACCTCTTCGTCTTCCTCTACCTCTGGTACAAGGAAACCTATTATTATCATCATATCCTCCTCTTTGTTTAGTATGTTGTTCTCTTTGCTCAGCATATCGCCCTCGCTGCGAACTTCCACCTCTCTCTGCCTGAGTCTGAGGTTTCTTCCAGTCATCCTTTGGTTTCTGGTATTTATCTTGGGCAACTGATTTTCCTTTGGGATGACTTCTGCCTCGACCCCTCTAACTTTGTTTACGGCTCAACTTCTCCTCAGCTTTCAGAGCCAATTGGTAAGCATCCTCCATAGTTCGGATGGTATCCAAATTTAGTTCATCCTGAATTTCATACCTCAGGCCATTCATATACCTGGCTACCTTTTCGTCATTGTTTTCGCGATGACCTGCTCTGATATTCAACCTGTAAAATTCCTCAGTATATTCCTTCACTGTCATCAGCTTCTGTCTCAGGTTCTGCATGCTCCTGAATAGAGAAATTTGATAGTCCTTGGGAATGAATTTTGCCTTCATCTTTGCAATCATCCTGTCCCAGCTCTTAATCTTCTGCTTGCCTTGGCAATGCCTGTCAGCTTGCAGTTCATCCCACCACAATGCTGCATGTCCTTTTAATCTTGTGACGGCATGTCTGACCTTCTTATCATCTTCTATATCTTCATAATTGAAATAAGTATCAAGAGCTCTAATCCAGTCCAACAACTCTTCTACATCCAGACTCCCTTCATAAGCTGGAATGTCCATCTTTGTTTTCAAACTCATCTGAGCGATAGCCTTAATTAAACGCTCATTGGCTGCATCTTTTGCTGGGATTTCTTCTCCTCTGCGTCCAACATCCTCTTCATCTTCGGATTCACTGGCATCTCCTACATCAGCTTTGCGCCTCCGTGATGTCTCCATGTCCTCCATTCTGGCACGAAGATTTCATATTTCTCTTTCCACGTCTGGATTCTATACTTGCCTTCCTCTGTCTCTAGACATTTCTCTTTCTCTGGACAATTCCCTTTCCTCCTTTGGATCGGGTGATTGTTTGCCTCTTCTCCTTGGCAGCATGGTGAATTCTCCCTGTCCTCTGCTATAGAAAGCAAAGAAGCTTTTCTATGCTCTGATACCACTTGATGCAACCGCGCCACCCAGGCACGCCTGCTCCCACCAGGACCTTCTCTTCCCTAGGCCCGAAGAACTAAATTGCTCTTCAAACCCCCCTTGTCGGGAGTCCTCAACACACACAGAATGCTCTTTATGATTTCCCGTTGTCCTATCGGAAAATCGGGCCTCGTACAATCGCGAGTCCTGCACTCACGAGATTGGGTCTTACAAATCCCCGAAACCCGATGAAATTTCACCCATGTCTCCCTTTCTCTTATCGGGAATTCTCCCATCGGGAAATCGGTACTTACGAGGTCGCGAATCACTCACCTCGCGGATCCCCGATTCTCGATTTCCGACGGCACCTCTACACCCCTTAGCTCCTCTGGCTATCTCCTTTTCGCATGTGACCTGCTAGCCCTGAGACCAAGGTCTTTTCTCCTATCGGAATTTCGGAATTCGCGAGTTTGAAATGCGTAGATCTTACGTCCTTGAGATTTCCGATTCTTTGATTTCCGATGCCACTTGGCGTCAACCCACTGCAGGGTTCGACCTTCCAACACCTGTCCCCTACTATGGTGCCTTAACCCTGTCGGGAAATCACGTATCGGGATATCGCAATTCCCGTAACACAAATTCACAGGACCCTCCAAGTCCCGAAGCCCGATACGGATGACACCTGTCCCCCACCGAAATGCTATGGCTGTGGGACCGTCGCGTTTCAGGATTTCGTGACTTCTCCTGTCGTGGGTTTCTCATCCCTGAGAATCCCGAAATGCTGAACTCCAATGCACGTGTGGACTCTCTCTCCTCCACGTCACCACTTCTCCGTCTCTCTATCGGGTATCGCAAGATTGCGATTTCTCGTGCATCGATTCCATTGTATGCGGAAATCTAGAAATGCCAAACCCCGACTCTTTCAGATCCTCGGACACGTGTCCCTCAAATCAACGGCTCCGATCGTGTCGGGAAATCGCGGATCACGATTTCATTTTGCAAGTGTTTCATGACTCCGGAAACCCCGATATCCCGAACTCCGACTCTCCAGGATCCTTCGCCACGTGTCCCTACTGAGATCAATGGCTCCGATCTTTTTGGGAAATCACAGATCGTGATTTCAACATGCACGAGTTTCTTTTATGCGGAAACCCCGATTCTCTGATTCCCGACTCCTCGGGATCTCTCGCCACGTGTCCCTGCTGATGGATGGTTCTAAGCGCCCCGTCGGGATATCGCGGATCGCGATTCCCACAGGTGAGAGTTATATGCCTTCAAAAACCCCAAAATGTCGAACCCCGACTCGCTTCGTATCGCTGACACGTGTCCCATCCGGGATCTACGACTATGATCCTTTTTCGGGATTTCGAGAACCACAAGGTCCTGATTCTCCGCCTCAACAAAACCCCGATGACTTTGATATACCGATGACTCCTTCGGGACTCCCCGCCTGCTCACTGGGACTTAAACCCTGTGCAACTTCCCGAGATCTAACGGCTGACAGAATTTCGTCGATCTCCTCTACAAATCCTGACCGTCGATTCTTCTTTTCCTTTCTTAAGGATTTCTCGGCATGAAAATCTCTTGTGCAGTCTCCGATAATTTCAAAGGCCTTGTTCCTCCTGAGGTATCTCACTCTGACTCTTCCAGAGGAACTGTGCTCCACATTCAACAACTTCCCAAGTGTTGAATCCTTCCGACTCTGCGCACTACCTGCAGCAGCAGTCTTCAATCTCCTTTCTTCTCAGATTCACAACTGAGATTTCTTCTTCTTCAGCCTGCGCACTCCTTGCACGGATTCAACTGCACTCCTTGCAGGATTCCTTGATCAAGAGGAGAAACAATAGTAACTCGCTTCACCTCCTCTCAGACTTCTATATTAACACATGAAATCCCACACGTAGCATAACAACAATGCCTGACAGGAAGAAACATTAGAGCATTCAACACACACACACACACAGAGTAACACAACAACCATGAATCCGAATCAATTTCTTCTATTAATTCAGGATCTATACATGGGTGTTCTTCTACAGCTCTCTGTTATTCTCCTACACTATAAATTCTTCTTAATCCTGTTGCTTCCTTTTACAATGATACAAATGAGGGTGTCTATATTCAGTTTCCCTCCTGCACTCTAAGAACTGTCAAATCTAAGAATTCAATTCTATCTACCTGCAACTACTACTATAAATGCCTCTGTCTATATCAGACGAGAGTGTATGGCTCGAGGTCTGATTACATTCTTACCAAAGCGCCTAAATTAAATGATCTCATTTATATTCAGCGCATCAACTTCAAGGGGAAATTTTAAAAATTCAAAAACTTGCGCTGGGCGTCTTCCAGCTGTCTTCTGCTTCCACGTTGGTTTTGCTTGTCGTGAGGGATGCTCCTGCATCAAATCCACAGAGCCAAATCCCCAGAGGACATGAGATCTGTGAGTTGTGCACCAGATCCTCCTTCCCCAAAACTAGGTCAAGGAACAGAGCCAACTCCTCAGTAGCACAGAGCCATACATACAATGTCTATGCACAAAGAAACTTACAAAATGCTTGCACTAAGCCAAACATACTCTTTGCACATAGCTAACACTGAGTAGTACTTCTTACATCGCTTAGCTATGTATTTATACATTTACAATGAGGCCTAATCATGGGTAAACCCATGGGCCAACATCCCTTAAACCATTACATAAACCCTAGAAAACCCCTTGTTGGGTCCACAAAACAAGTGAGATCCCGCGATCTTCGCTTTGCCTGGGTGCTCCATCTTCGACTAGCCTATCGAAGTCCCAAAAGTGGTAAAACATGACCAATGTTCTCTCAAAACTTGGTCAAGGGCCAACATGCCCCCAACACTCACTTGTAACTCGTCCCGAGTCACTCAGATCTGGGAAATGCTGCTTCGAAGGCCTCGAGCTTAGCTCGAGCTGCCTCGAATTACTTCTTTGCCAGAGATTCCTCCTCAAAGAACTCCTGAATCACTTGCTTGGTAACAGGCCCTTCCAGGTGTTGTTCCACTATCACAACCAGTTGGTCTAGCTGTGAGCCTTGTCCTTCAACCTCTTCAAAAATCGTACAGGCTTCGTCCTGCACCGACTGTAGTCTCTGTTTTACTTCCATGACTCTGCTCTAGATAGTAGTAATCTGTTGTTGGACTGCGTGTTTTTCATGTGATCTTTTCATATTCTCGACTGCAGTAAGTAGCTTCATCTGTGTTTGCACGGTGGACGGCTACTGCTTCGCCTCTTATAGTTGTGCTTCCAGTTTCCTCAGCTCTGGATCTTCTGCAAGGAGCTCATAGGTCTGTGCACTTCGATCACTCAGTTGCTTACATTCTGAGGCGAGTGCCCTGATTCTTTCTACTGCGCTCTTGGCAATTTCTTCCCTTTGATCATGCACTTCTTGCGGAGTGCTCAACACTGCTTGGATCTCTAGCTCCATTACTCTTGCTTGAAGTTGTTGAATGGCCTCAGCGAGATTCCCCACTTGAATTTCAGTTGACTCTTCTTCCTCATGTTCCAAGCCTGACACAGAGTGAAGTGCTTTAGTTACTACCTCTTTTACCACATAATGCTCTACGAGAAGCTAGTATTTTTCTTTCTGCATCGTTGCTTTGTCCTCCTTGAACATCACCCAAATTTCATATTTCTCCTTCTGCACAGTTCGAAGTTGTTCTAAGACCTCTTCCTTTTCTTTCTTCAAGGCTTATGTAGCTTGCTCCTTCTCTTCATGGAATCGACGAAGTCGAGCCTCTGTTGCATCTTCTATCCTTTGTAATTGGGTGGGCTCATCCCCCAATTATGCACTTTCTGACAAAGTAGGCACAGTAGGTACTGCGCGGCTCGAATGGATGGCTTGTTGTATATCCTGTATATCCTTCTCTATTCTTTCATACAGTGTATCCTGCTTCACTCCATGTCTTTGCAAGATATGCTCTGAAGCATCTTCCACGACTGCGATGATGAGATCGACATCGTCCACTGTTAGTACATTCTTCGATTGGGGTTTATTGGCTCGGGTCTTCTTTCTTGCTGAGGGTTTCTGCAGAGAAACCTTCCTTTTCTTTGATGTTTTGGCCTCTGTAATGGGATCCTTCGGTGGTGTAACTTCTCCTTTTTCTTGTTTGTCTCCTTCTTCCCCTCCTTCCTCTTGGTTCACTTCGTCTCCTCCTCCTCCTGTGGGCAATTCAAGCCCACTTTCCTCTGATGCATTGTCCTCCTCATCACTTTATATGTTTTGCACGTCCTCCTTTTTCTTCGGTCCATCATGTTCAACCCAAGTGACCAATGGACTTCCTATGATGTCGGGGTTAGAGAGTTCTACAGTGTCAACCAGTACAAGGAAATTTGTTGGCCATTCTTTGGTGATATCCTCCATATCTTCATTGTTCAGTTTGTAATAGGATTGCAGTTCCTCCTTATTCTCATACCTACACGCAGTGATATACATGAAGTGTTGATCTGCGTGAAACTTCGCTAGTGGTCTGTACTGGTGTAATGTGTTCGAGGAATTCGTGGAAATGCCTCAATGGCGCTCTTCAGCTGCTGGTAGTAGGCATGGAATAAAACATTCGACTGCCACTGCTTCTCCATGTCATTTGTATACCACAATGTGGAGAACCTTGCGGCCAACGGTTCATATGGCTCAACTTCGGGAAATGTCACTCATTCCGGCATCTTCCAAGTGACAAAGGCGATTAGTATAAGTAACCAAATGAAATGGAATTTATAGCCCTGATTCTATGCTTCGCAACAGTCCTTCTTGAGATTGTTGACGAGGTAACTCACCCAGTTCATATTCATTCCTTCCACACACTTCCTTGCGAGGTCTACTACAAATCTAGTGACCTGTGTCAGATGGTTCTTTCTGACGATCTTGTCGGCTATAAGCTGACAAGCTAGGTGCACTGTGCCATCCTAGATGGAGGCTACCTTTTAGCATCACTTTCCCTTCTCTACATCTCCATAATCTTCCTTTATGCATTGCACCAGGGAGTGATCAGAAGTCTTCCCTGGGTAGAAATGTTGAGGGTCCGGTCCCTGCATGCTCAGTCATGTGATGAGGTGGATCAACACCAGATCCACAATGATGCACCTATCAAGCCACATATATCCTTTGTGGTAACACGACAGGAGGATTTTAACGCAAGCGTTAACCTCCTGATGTTGGCCGAAGTGAGGGATCATTACATTTAGGATCGTCGACTGCACAAGCTCCTTAATCCACGGTTGGGAGACTATGCACAAGTTCTTCCCAGTCGTTCTCATCAAATACCAATGCGGCATGAGCATCACGTAGTTCTTCTTGTCTCTAAGGTTGAAATTTCTATTCTTCAGCGCTGGGATATGTCCTAACTGGGGTCCAACTACGCATATCCCCTTCGGGATGTACACAGTGATCAATGTGTATTCAAAGTCACATGGGATACTATCATGGTTCACCATGCCAGCTAAAGGCGGTATGTACTCTGGCAAGATCGATGGGATGTGCTTATCATTAGCCAGATCATCATGGTGTTTACTTAGCTTCTCAGTAGCGGGTCGGATAGAATGACATCCAGTCAAGGGGTATGCTTGCAATCCTCTTGTTGACGATGCATGTATTCCCATAGACATAACTTTCTCAACCATGAGATCTACAAGAATCTTTTCCATAGACTTCTCTAACACGCTTGGTTTGCCCAAAATTCACACTTGTAACCAAATAAATCGGGTAGGTGAACGGAAAATTGAGGTAATAAAACAAATGGCGAGGTCTAGAAATCACAACGCGATATACACTCACGTCTCTGTTAGCTCAGATATCACAGGTTGCAAAAAGTGTTCCTGACGTAGCGTCTGACGGGTTAAATAAGAAAGCGTCGTAACGAGTTCCTCCAATGGGTAGGAATGCCTTAATCAATACGAATCAGTCTGTTATGGCGCAGTCTCAACGGTCCAACGATGGTCTTTCTGGAAATAACTGCGTTTCTATCCGTTACGGGGTGTTATTCTAATGGTCGAGGCGCCTTCAACGGTCACATAGATTCACCGTGGAGAAGTCCCATTCTGCATGGTTCTACTATTCCGACAAGGTTCAAGTTCTATAGATATGCTTCCTGTGAAGTCTTCTCTAGAACTTTCTTTATTTTTTCTAACTTGGCTTTCTTCTTACTGACCTTTCTTTCCTTCTTTCCTGTAATATGAGTCTCTGGAATCCTCTTTCCATTCTTATTCTTATTTTCTCTTAGCATAGTAGCTTCACACTGTTGATGTTCTTTCAAAGGGTGCAAAGGTAATACCTCTTCTCTTATTAACTCTAGGGTAGGTATTCTTCTTTCTTGCATGTATAGGTCCTTCAAACCTTTTTGCATTCTTTCAACCTCAATAGCTAATTCTCTTTCATTCTCCTGCTTCGACTCAACTTCTCGTTATTCTATCATTCGCTCTATTTTTCTAGCTATGAGATCTCTTAGTACTTGATTTTTTTGTTCTGTAGCTTCCTCCTTTGCTTTTCTTCTGATCTGATCCTTCTCAATCCAAGTCTTTTCTAACAAAAGTTAAAAGGGGGCGTTGTTATCAATAAATTTAATGACTTCAAATTCTTCTTCAATTGATGTCTTATGAGCAATCATAGGTATATTAGTAACTCTTCCACAAAGGGTTATCATATTTCCTTTAAACAAGAATATCCTTCCCATTGAAGGTATCATAGTAGGCTTTTCCAAAATTTCCCAAGTGCTTTCTGGCATAATATTCACATGTGTTTCTTCATCCAATACACAATCTATGTCGAAGTCTTCTATTCTTGTAACTATGTGTTGTTTTTCTTTTAGGATTTCTGATAAACTGATGTCTCTGTGATCATCCATTACTTCATTTAAATATATTAACATAGTCTCTGACTCTTTTTCTATATGATTCTTTAAGATATCCCTTTCTTGACTCATATTCATCTTTTCAACTTTAGCAATCATCCTTGGACAATCCTCAACCTCATGACCCACAACTTTACAACAAAGACAAATAGGACCTATACCAGGGCATTCCTTAGCAATATGTCCCAGTCTTATGCAATTATAACACAGTGTCAATCCTCTCTTCTTTTAAATGATCCCCAACCTTTCCTGTAATGCACACTGGGATCACAATGTTGGACCTGCAATTTGCAAAAAATCTTTCTAGGTTCCTGCATCCACTTATTAGTCCAAAAATTCTTTCTATGCATAGGAATAACATATCTGTCTCTATTTATATTAAATTTATTCAGATCAACCCTTTCTTCTAACTATGCCCTAGTTTTCAGAATTGGAAAATTTTTATCGAACATACCTAGATTCATACTTTCAAAGAAAAAATTTCCACTTATCTTACCAGAGCAAAAATATTTAAGATCTTACCTCTTTCCTTCAGATCAGGTTTTTTAGCACAGAGCTTCGCAATTCAAGTATAATATTGCACACTACATCAACAGATCTACGCACAGAGCTTTCTCTTTTCTTCAGTTCCCAGAAATCACAGTTTCAGGTCCTGGAAAATGAACCATCTGTTAGCATAGGGGAAGACCCAGTGTTCAACACTTCAACAACGCACCAACAAAACCCTAATTGCCGACCCTTTTGGAAACACTTGCGAAGCAGATGAAGTCTCACCCAAGGTAGAGGCAGAGGGGTTGCAAGACTCAGGTGTCTACAACCAAGCTGGGACATAGATCTGTTATTACAACACTTAATAGATCACTTAGACAACAATATGTATTAGATTATGATTCTCATTCACAATGTGAATTAACCCTTATTACAGATCAATGCAGTAGAAATCAAGATCAAACACTTCCAATCACTTAGCACATAGCATTAGCTTAGATCTAGTATTCATTCACACCATTAAGAACTAGGATATAACATCAAATGCATTCATTATACATTTATAACAACAACACTAAGCAGATAAACACATAAAAAACATCAATCACATTGCACTAAGCACATCAAGACACAGGATATACGTGGTTCACCCCAGTGTGGGGCTACGTCCACCAAATTCTTCTTCTTCTTCTTTACTAGTCTTCAAGCTCCTTACATTCATCTTCTCCTGTGCACAAACCCACAGAGCCAACTCCGTAGAGGAAAGGAGATCTGCGAGCTGTGCACCAGATCCTCCTTCCCCAAAACTAGATCAAGGCACAGATCCAACTCCTCAGTAGCATAGAGCCATACATACAATGTTTGTGCACAAAGCAACTTAAAAAATGCTTTCACTAAGCCAAACATACTCTTTGCACATAACCAACACTAAGTAGTACTTCTTGCATTGCTTAGCTACGTATTTATACATTTACAACGAGGCCTAATCATGGGTAAACCCATGGGCCGACATCCCTTAACCCATTACATAAGCCCTAGAAAACCCCTTGTTGGGTCCACAAAACAAGTGAGATCCCACGATCTCCACTTTGCCTAGGCGCTCCATCTTCGACCAGCCTGCCAAAGTCCCAAAAGTGGTCAAACATGACCAATGTTCTCTCAAAACTTGGTCAAGGGCCAACACATATCAACCCATCTGTTAGAAAGATATGTGTTCCTGGTCAACCAACAAAAGCACACTGACCAATATTCAAGATGACAATAGATATTTGTGGCTATGACATCGATGGATTCATGTTGGATATGGGTTCCGACGTGAATATTTTAATAAATAAATCCTTGGAGTTGATGGGGAAGCCAAGTCTAGTTTGTTCACCTATTTATTTGTGGATGGAAAATCAATATAAGTTCTACCCCATAGGTCGGCTAGAGAAAGTGGAGGTGAATATAGAATGAATGAACAAAAAATATGACTTTGAGGTCATAGATATTATGGATGACTCATATCCATATCCTTCCTTTTTGGGAATTGATTGGGCCTTTGATAATAATGCAATGTTGAATTTGAATAAGAGGCAGATGTCCTTTGAAACTTATACCCTGTGCATGGTCACAGGTCTAGATATATATATATATAATGTTCTAGTGGATGAGGATGCATGGAGCTCAGCTATTGAGAAAATCTATAATATCACTGGGTGCAGGGAGGACTACATCATTAACCCCACCATATAAGGAGAATTAAGCTAGAGAAGTGTTAAGTCTTACGACATGGATTTTGAGGATTCCATGGAAAGGTGGCAATAGAAGTTATATGAGGTCTCAACAAGGAGGTGCATGGGGAATAATTTGGATTCTATCATTATGATGGCTCAAAACAGATGGATACATTTATTTCATGATACGAGCTTCAACACTTGATATAGTTCTAGTAGGAATTCCTACAAGATGGTGGGCTGCACATCGAGAACCTTATCATGAATGGGTAGCTATGAAAGCATCCATGAGAGAATTTTTTTGACCAAATGTGGATATTCGATGATACACTTTTTCTTAAGAAACATGTTGGATAGCTAAACAATGGCATGGCACATGCATCCACTATATGAATGTCTAACGTGTGCTACCCAAGAGACACCCTATATCCTCGTTTCCAAGATTTTACATGTTATAGTAAGTTTTTCCTCACCCCATGCAACTTTCTTATATGGCCTTTCCATTTCCCTATACAGACTTGAAGTCCCCTTTTGCTCTTCCCAGAGAAAAAAAATCATATTTTTCCACATTACGCGCCCTACCAGTTAGGAGCATCTATATACATAGGTTGCACCACTATAGATTGTGTACACCCTAATTTGTATGTTGGGCCCTCAAATACTCAAAAAATGAGGTCTTAATTTGAAATTTAAACCACTAGAAATGAAGAGGAGGGGAGGGGAACTTACTTGGTCCAAACGGTTGTCAATTTTGTTGATCATAGCTTCCACAATCAAAAATTGAATATCGTAGTAAAATTGGTCCAAAATGCACTATGTGGGTAAAGAACTCAAATGATATGGTAAAATTGGTTATTTTTACTATTAGTAGAAAATTTTTATCCACTTTATATAGTTTATGCTAATTTTTTACCTAGTGGACTAATAGTGCAGTGGAAGGAGTTGGTTTTGGTGGTTTTATCCAAGGATTTTTGTGGTTTCTAGCATCACATCGCTCGTTCATGCATTCAGCGGGTATTTTTTCCCCCTAGCATATAGGATACGTTCTCAATCCATTTTGCATATTTGCATTTTCCTATTACTATGATCTATATTCCTTAGGTACGAACCCATTTATTAGCGACATGGAACCTTCATATTGCTACTAGAAGTGTCGTTATTAAGTGGTAGAGGCTTACCAAACACGGGTTCCCTAGTTAGAACCTTTGTGCCATTTGGTCCCAATGTAGAAATTATTCCATAGGACCGGGAGTCCCTTATAGTTCTGATATGACTTTGTGTTCAAACCTCATATTCTTACTCATAATAATTCTAACCTTCACCTATGGGACTCCCACCAAGTCTTGTTTAAGCTCTTTCTCGACTCTCTCAAAAGAAAAAATATTTTCGAGTGAACTTGTCTCTTTCACAATCGTTAAATGTCTTTGAAAAGACATATATTTGGTGTAAGTTTAACCCTTTTTCGGACCAAGTAGAATAATTTCGAAAAATGAATGCCTTAGTCAACATTGTCTAGAAGAGTTCTCTTGGGTATTGTTTTATACTTTTTTGGGCCTAGGGGACTAAATTTATGAAAAAAGGACATTCTTTGGAGTTAAGTTGTAATTGAATTTCATCCTCCTTCTTGCAGTATTAAGCCTATTGTTGGTTCCTGCTTTCTCGTTATAAGCCTATTACCTCAGTAATTTGCATCACTAGCCAAGCATAGCCTTGTTTATATCCTTTGTAGATTCACACCCTATACCCTAAAAGGAAACATTCCCCCGAGTGTCCATGCCCTGCATGCACTTCCTTGCATTGAGAATATGTATGTTCCACTATTTGGAGCTAGTGGCTTACACATGACACTCATTTCCTCCTATGTATCATAACATTCATTTTCCTATGAAAAAACAAAAAAAGAATGGCGAGAAAAGAATATTATCGTATATCGACAGCAGTTGTGTCTCCTTTGAACATAGCACAACATTTGGAGTCCACTTTTAATCCAAATTTTGGGTTTATCATGACCTTAGGAAGTTGAGCTTGTTACGTAGAGTTTACTCCTTCGAATGGTTATTCTTCCAGTCCCTATAGAGAGTTTGTTTGATGCCTCCTTCATCACAAAATTTCATCATCAAGTCTATGCTTCCAGAGTCCTCCATATGTTTCATGCTCTTGTTAAAAATAAATCTATAATCTTGTGTCGGCCATTTCTTAGAACTCTTGACTTTGCATGTTGTCCATACCCTCAATGTGTCTCAGATTTACATGAAGCTATAGTCCTACTATGCACCCTGGTCCTACTTTCATTATAGGTAGGTAACCTTGAATCCAACATTCGACATATCCTCATTGGTCGTTGATTAGGGGGTTTCCCTTGTGTTCGACGACAAGAAATATATTCAAACATTGGGATTCATGCAGTTTCTTGGAGGCCATTATCATTATTGGTGGTTTCCTCACCTTTTTCGGTAGTCTTCCATATTGGATTCTATTCAGAGGGTCTTTTTCATGCACTACTTGCATTTGTTTCATGTGAAAGACGCACATGGTTGTTTATTTTTGAACATCCTCTTCATCTGAGTTCCTCCAAATCATCAAGCTATTGATTTGTACCTCGTGCTGACTGATGAGAGATGCCTTAATTCTCTCCTTTCAAAGGGTCTCCTTCCATCAGATTCAACTCATCTATTCTGGAAACGAGGCCTAGAGTCCTATGAGTACCTAGATGCTTTCATTCATTAGTGGTATGTTATCCCGCCATCGACAATTGGGAATACATAAATGTCTCATGATCGATGGATTCTTCAAGTGTTCGACCTCAACACATTTATTCACACTTGTAAGAATGTACTCAGTGCCTTCATACCTACTTTCATTATCGGTAGCTTGTCTCGCATATGTTAATGATATACCTTAATGACCGGTAATCAAACAAAATCTCATTGTGTTCAAACTCAAATCCTCTATTCAGATGATGTATACTTGCACCTTTGGAATACCATGCAGAATACATGAAGACATCATTTTATAGTAGAATCTTTCCTGAGTTGTTTCTATTGTTCATTGTACCAGTACCTATATGACTTCAGTGATCATGGGAGATCCGATTGTACTCCATTATATATAGATATATTCAGATTGATTTTGAGACTGGTTTCCACTGGGCCTTGTTCGTGACTATGATAGCCTATGGCATGTGTCTACTTTTTATTTCCTATTCATGGCCATGAAAAACTATTTAGTATATTTCCATGTGGATCTGCAGTGTAATTAAATTGGCAACCATGTGTAGAAAGTCATCATGGATTGTAATATTCTCATGATAAAATAGTTCTTCCAGCTGAGTCTCCATTACTCCACTTCTAGGAATTATAATGTATTTTGGCCATCGCAGATACTCCTCTGATCTCACACATTAGGGGGTATCTATTATAACATGTTTTTTCTCACCCCATGAAACTTGATTAGATGGCATTTCCATTTCCCTATGCATACTTGAAATCCCCTTTTGTACTTCCAAGAGCCAAAAAATCATATTTTTCCACATATATGTGCCCTACCCGTTAGACAATATGCGTATACGCAGGTTGCGCCACTATAGCCCACGTACATCAATTTTGGTTCTCAAAATTAAAAGTTGTGTCAGGTTTCCATGTCACGAGATCCATGATCCTTGACCTTCCATATAATGGAAACACTCTGAATTGACCCTTCAGTTCCATTTGAAGGCTATAAATTGAGCCATATCCAAGCCATGGAAGAGGAGAGAATTCAACTTTTGAGAGCAAAGATACTCTGGAGAAATTTTCACTTCACATTGAGTCTGCATCCCTTTTTCCTTTAAAGTTTGAACACATTGTTCAGCCCCCAAGATCTTCCCTCTTTGATGGATAACCTCATTGTCTCCCATATATGAGCTTGCCTTTGGTGGAGGCCCAACTGGAAGGGATTTAGTTTCTTGGTTCTGAGACATGCCGACACAAAAGTTTGTCACTTTTATACTTATGTTGATTATTTTAATAGAAATACTCTTTTCTCATCTAATTGATAACTTGCAAATATTTGAATTATTATTCCATGGCTGTATTTGTCATGAATGTTAATGGATTATTCTATTTTATATGATAAAAATATATGTTATCACCATATGATTGTGTATCTTGGTTGTTGTGGACAAGTTGCAGGCATAGAGTTTTGAGTTGAGTGCTCAACAGTGGTCTTCATTGAATGTTCGAAAGAGGTAGGATATTTATCTTGTCTCGTCAGAATTTTCATTTATATAGAATACTTGGGATTATAGTAGATTTGTATAGTCATTCTGTATGTTTTGGTTTACGCTTTGCCATAGAGATATTTTCCTTGTAACATTACACTGGGAAGGTCAAGTAGCCCTAAATATCACATGATTAGATGTTCCCTAAATGACTCTTCCCCAACCCCATTGAGCCAATAGAAGACTCAGGAATCACTGTAGAACAACTAGTCAATCAATAGATATTTCCAAAACTGACTGATCCTAGTCCCGTACCTCCATGGCTACAACTGATTGGTTGTGTCCGCATGAGAAAATGTCGCAACCTAGTAGGGGTCGTCGCTTCCAAATAATCCATCATTGTAATACCACTGAGAGGTATAGGAAAATGCACGATGCCCCGTAAAGACTAAAACTCACACACGTATGGTGATCTCTATGCCATCATTAAGTTTGAATATTTGTTGATGGCAATAGATTTATGGTAATAATGGCCAAAGTGATAAATCGTTCTATTATGTCAACTTCAACCAATTTCGGGATTATGGACTCATTAATACCACTGATGTGGGGAAGATTTTCCTTATTCTAAATAAAGATGGAATTCATTGTAAAGACTGGAAAAAATCACCACAATAAGGTAAAATGGGTCGATCAACGTCCAATGTGACAAATGCAACGACCTAAATGGGACATGGTACTAGTCAACTCTAGGAAGATACGAGACAATAAATCCACATGTATGACCAACTAGGAATCATTATGATCTCATATTCTTAAGAACAAGAACAACATTACACTTCCTTACCTCTTCCCTACATTCCAAGCACACTTCCTCACCCTTGTCATAGTAAAGCATTAGCAGGTCTAAGTATCATCTCCTTCATGCGACATTCCAAGACTCCTTGTCACCATATCTAGTATGGAAACATTGAGAGAACCTGGTGCACAACCAAAGGATAAGGCCATGAAGTAACAACCACTTCCCAATCTGGTGCTACCACGTGGCATCCCATTTGAAGGCCCTACATTCAAAAATGTGTCCTTGCTCAAGTGTGTCGACTATAAAATTTGGGATCCCCATCAATTCCTAAAACTTCAAGTCAACAAATAAACATAGGTCATCCAACGAGAATATGGAACTGACACAACAATGATGCAGTGATGGGAAAGACCCTTAAAGAAATATGGAATTCTCTCCCTCCTTAAATTTCTACATTTCGAGTGGGCCTAGACGTTCAGTCATGTGTCTATTTCCTCCTCACTTGAGTGCATGGGTGTTAACTATTGCTAGAACAAACCTATCCTATTGACAATGCCATTACACATAAGATTTCAGGTCTTCCCTCTTTTGGCGAAGATCCGATGAATAGTCTCAAGGAAAAGGATTCACTATAGTAGGAACTTTATTTTAAATACGACACACACAGGGGAAAGCACACTGTGGTAATCCCCAAAATTAATAAATCTTCTTCCAGGTTTTCCACATAGCTACTTTCATGTAAAATTATTCTCAAATGGCGGAAGGAAAAATGCACTATTAGGGTCATTCTCATAGTAGAGAAGTATGTTGATGGGATTCAGATGGATTGGGCCCCATACTTATTTAAAGAATTTCTCACTCACTATCTGAATTCCTAGGACGAGGGAAACAAATTTTACTATAACTGGATCCTCTTTTTACTTGGTATGGTACTATGGTGCCCACCCTCTGGCTTTGAAATCGACATGGAAGTTTCACCCTCATTTCTTGCTCCATAGTTCTTATTGTTCCAGAATTCCAAGAATATAGAGGCCCACTCTACAATTTTGAAATCCTTTAATCAATGGTACACACAATTGATCAATTCTTTTACAGAGAGAGTCTATATCTTGGCCCACATCTTTGATAAGTACGAGCACCATCTTCAATTTTAATCTACTTTCCATAACGTGGTAATATTTCCCCTAGAAGCTATAGGAAAAATGAAAGAAGTTCTCCCCTAATGTATTATAGGGAGGGATATCATAGAGGGAATAAAAAACAAGCCAATTGAATACTAGCCTCCCTTCTTGGAGGTTCAATCTAAATTTGAGCGAAGGACAAAGAATTTCCATGAACAGAATAAGGATTCCACTACTTCCCCGAATCATGACAACTCAACACCATACAAAGGTCGAGATTCTTCCAATTCAGATGAACACAACTAGAGTGTTGGTGAATATGACACCAACACCACAACTACAAAAAAGTGAAAGCGAGCAACCAAAATTCAGGATGCAACTCATATTGAAATTGACTCTCGCTCGAAAAGAGATCACTCATCTCCACCCCGAGTGACCCTTTTTTAAGAAGAGGTTACAATACCCTTATGTCAATCAAAACTATGGTATGGTCCCATCAATATTCAGGGAAAAACATCTGAAAATCAAGTAGAGGTGTGTTCCCCCACTCAGAGTTGGTAAATATAAAAGTTGATGAAGGAAATTCATGTGTAATTGTCTAGATTACATGTCTCTCAAAATGCCATGATGCAATAGGTGGATACTTTATCCCAGCAATTGGATTTTCCCTCCCTATCAGAATATCCAACCCCATCAAACCAAAACATCAATGCTTCTATAGTCATTCAATGCAGAGTGCCAAGTGTCGATCCCCTCACCTTCATCCCCTCATCCTCGGCTAGAAAATAACTTAACCTATTACAAGTCTGTGCTTCTAAAATCCAGTGCTTTATCTTTACTATGATGCACAAGCTGGGGGAATTCCACCAAGCGATCACCTATGAGTAGGCCCATCTTTGTATTCAATTTGACCAAGAAGTCTTTAGGCATGATTCCACAAGGTCCCAATTGCAACAAGAATTGCACGTGCATCAAGCAGTTAAACAACTTGAGAAAATTTAGAGGGCTTACACATAGCTCAAGTGACTACACATACCAAAAATCAGGTCCAATATGTGGCCATCCTTAATAATCAAACTAAGATGGTTATTGCTCTTAATGAGGCCTATTCTCAGGTTTACCAACATGAATAGGTTCAACAAGAGCTTCTTTCGCTGCAGAAACTACAAGTAGTTGTCATGCATGTTCATGAACTCCAATCTCAGAATCTAAAAATTTGGGCATGGCTTCAATAGGTAATGCTAGAACTTACATAACTACAAAAGAATATTGTTTTTGCCAAAGAAGCCATTCAGGATGGCCAAAACCATTCCCAATATTTTTCATCTCTGGTCAATTATAGATTTAATTTGTGGGACCAATTACATGGTCCTCTAGAACTCACTACTTGTCAAGATCCAATTCGTGTCACTGAGGCCAAAGTTAGAAAAAAAAAAGATATCTAGCCTCTTTTCCCTTCGAGGAGCGTGCAAATTTGATGATAGAAATTGAAACGAAAACAAATGAGATCACCACAGATTTGGATGAACAATAGAGTATGTTTTAGATGATTAGTTCTGCAGCTGATAAAACCATGTTCTTATTTACGTAGCTTTTCGATGTGCAGGTTGTTGTCGACCCTCTCATTGAAAAAATCAATACAACTGACCTGACAACTTATCAGGTCACAATAGTTGAAGTCTATGCTTCTATTCATCTCACGAAGGATCTCCAGGGATACATTAATGATCCTGAGTTCCTCTTTAACGAGTTCATGCAAGAACTAAAAATTATTGTCCCGTCCATTGTGACGGTAATTCCATGAAGCTTTTGGCTCGAGGATGAGTAAAATTATAGTGTTGGCACCTAACATTTTGGGTTAATTTTGTGCTCATGCACAAATAAATTTGCACACACTCATTCCAAGTTTTGTGCACTCTCATTGCAAGTTTTGTATGTTCCCATTCCAATTTTCCATCCACTGTTGGCCCTTGGTTATGGAAATAAGAGAAGCTAAAGGAAGAAAAGGAAAAATTTGAACTACGCAGAAGACACAGTGAATGTTACTGGGTCGAAGTGAGAAAAGAGAAGAAAAGATGGAGCGAAGTCCGAGAAAGCAAGCCGTTGGATGAGGAGATCGAGGACGACAAAACAACAAAAAGGAAGGATCGTGGACAACTCATCAAGCGAAAAAATCCACCATTGGATGCTTTGGAGCACCACACGAGAAGGAAGGAAATATAGGCTGGCGAAGCCTTGAAAACGTGGGTCAATTTGACCTAGGTTTTTGGTATCTAGGGTTTTGACACCTAGGTTTCGACCTAAGGATGTCAATGAGTGATGGTAATGTATATATAGAGGTCTAAAGGACCTGGGTTGGGCTGTTGATGTTATGATCATTGTTGTTGAATTTTTCATTGCGTGATCAGGTGAGTAACATTGGGTGAGAGAGAAGTGTTGAGTGTGAGAGCCTTCTAAATTGTAAGATCTTTAGATGGGTGCGAAGATCACCTTGAAACTGGGTGCACAGGGAGAGGAGAAAGAGAGAGGAGAAGAAAGAAGATCTACTAGCTAAGAACGTAGACAAGAACTGCATGCTTCATCTCAATACATTATAAAGAACAGTTTTGTGGAGGTATCCCTAGAGAGAGGGTGAACCACATATATCTTGTCTTCTGTGTGTGATTGATGCTATGTTATTTTACCTTGATATACTTTTATTTCATTGTTGTGGTAGATCTGATAGATGCGTGGAATATATCTATGATGATAAGTGATATATGCAAGTTGTATTGTTCTAGTGTTGGATCCACTTGATAGTTCCCTTGGTTGTAGACATCTCTATCCTGCAACCCCCCCATAGTTGCTTCGGGTGAGATGGCATATTATTTGAAGATGTAGTTGAAAGGGCCAGTAATTAGGGCTTGTTGGTGTGCTCTTGGAGTTGAACCCTAGGTCTTCCCCTATGCCAACAAATGGTTTTGTTGCTAGGACAAGAATCTTTTTGAGGGAATGTTAAGGTGGTTCCCATCAAATACAGAGATTCAAAAGTGGATAGAAGATCAAGAAAAGGACTTCGCTGAAGCCCAGAATAAGAACCCCAATATTAGTATAGAGGATTGGTTGGAGAGATATATCTTTATTGATATACACAAGATTTTCTTTGGAGGAATCCATCAGGATATATATGAGTGGTTAGCTAGGTTAGCAGATACCCAGTTTGAGATCAGATCTAGACCTCCTGTAGTTTGGACGTTGGTGTTGATCAAGAAGGTCAAGAGATTTGATAACACCATATCAAGAGTAGTAGATCACTGGTTTGATAGCACCATTGGAGGGTACATCACCGAGTTTGTTGTTGACAGAGTAGAGTCGTATAGCCAAGCCGAGAGATATTTCTTCAAGGGACCCAGAGGAAAATTTTTACATTTTCTAAAGCTGAGGATCAAGATGCTATTGCATGAGAAGAACATATTGAAGATACAGTAGATTGGTCGGATCTGGAAAAGCTAATGTTTAGGAATTCAGATAGTGACAGCGACACAGAAGCTGGAGATATGCGCAGTGGGAGAGCATTTAGAGAAGTTCATATTGTGAACTTATTCAATAAGAACTACAAGGACGAGGGTTTCTATAGTGGAGAAGAGGCATATCTGAAGGACGAAGAGCATTCGAAACCCGCTAGGGAAGAGGAAGGAAAAGATGAAGAACCTCGCCGGGATGAGCCAAAAACTTCAGGAACTGCGCATACTGCTGAAGTAAGTACTATTATCCCTCCTATTGTTTCAATAGCACTAAGAAATCAGAATAGTCAGAGTCGCCAAATTCCTCAGAGTACTATGACTAGCATTTCAGCATATACTCAGATAGGAAACCTAGGAAACCTAGAAAGATCTATGGTAGATGAGATGAGGCTCCCTATCTTTAGAGGAGATGGGTCTGAAGACCCTGATCAACACTGGTTCCTATGTGAATCCATATGGAATATTAAAAATGTCACCGATGAAGCTGTTAAAAGAACTCAGTTTAGTACTACCCTAAGGGATCGCACACTGAGCTGGTACATGAATCTTGTCAAAGGACTTGCACAGCCTAAGACGTTGAATCAGATCAAGAATGTGTTGATTGTAGAATTCAAGAAACCCAAATCAGAATCACAATGTATTACAGAGCTGAAAGAGATCCAACAGAAGGTAGCCGAACCCGTTTTGGAATTCGATCAGAGATTCAAGACCTTAACAGGTCGATTGACTTTTTAGATCCCAGATGAAACTCCCCTGGGAGAGGAAACTTCAATCCTTGCAGTGGATTCAGAGGATGAGGATGAGGAGGAGGTATGGGTCGAGGCCAAGGATATATAATCTATTATAACTACGCACATCTAGGACACCTAGAAAGGGACTGTCAGAACCCTTGTACCACTTGCAGCTATTGCAACTCCTTTGAGCATGTTATCGAGGAATGTCCAACATTGTTGGCTAAGATTTAGGAAAGACAAGGACCTCAACAGAACCCGCAAGTGCAACTAATATATGTTGAACCTCACATAGAATACCCTAGATTCATTGTTATAACTAGAGGATGCGTTGTTATAGGAGAAGACCGACTGACCCAAGGAAAGACTACAGAAGACTCAGGAATCAGGAAAGCTGCAGAGAAGACCCAAACTTTTGATGCAAAGACAGAAAGACATATATTTGAGGAGGCAAGAAAAGAGTTCAAAGAAGATCAAGGATCTTCATCAAAGACATGGCCAAAAGTAAGAGAATATGGGATGCCTCAGGCATTTGATTAGTTTGCTTCGCCAAGAGAAGGAAAAGAGGTAAGAAAGCTCATGGAATTTTTATATACTTTCATTAAGTTGATTAAGGATAAGAGCGTTGTACAAGATATACAAAATTTAATAAGATAGTATGAGCTAGGAAAGATAGACTCCTTACTGAATAGGGAAGTACACCAAATCACCAAAAAGAGAAGGAAAAATAAGGAATTACACTTGAATGCTCAAATAGGAGAATATGATATAGACTATGTGGTCCTCGACTTAGGGTTGGAGGTCAATGTCAAGACGAAGAAAACCTGGGCACTAATGGGAAAATCAAAGTTGATCTATTCCCCTATCAGGCTTAGGATGGCTAATCAACAAGCTTTCAACCCCTTTGGACGATTGGAACATGTCCTTGTGGACATCGACGAAGTAAGAACGTTTGCATATTTTGAGGTAATTGAGATAGCTGATGATAACTGTCCTTACCCTGGACTGTTAGGAATTGATTGGGATTTCAATAATTCCACTGTGGTTGATTTAAAGAAACTAAGTATGAATTTTGAAAGAGATTGCCTTAGGGTCATTGCACCCTTAGATCCAGATGAAGGTCAGCGGTACACATAACCCATCAAAGAGGAAGACCACGCATATGAGTTGGAAAACATATACAAACTAATAGCCAGACAATAGGATTACATCAATCCTACGGCCGATGGAAACCTAAACTAGAGAAGTGACAACGCATGTTCATCAGACTCAGAAGAAGCACTGGAGAATTGGAAGAATAAAATGTATGAAGTATCTACAAGAAGATGTGCTAGATTAACCAGAGAAGTTCACTGGATCGGCACAACAGTAAGTAACCTACCCACCTTTGATGGTCTGAATCTTTTAGAAACCTTCTTTTCGAACTTTGAAGAAAGTGTACCAATACAACAAAGATTGTTGGCGATGGATGAGGTCCTGAAAGAAACCCCAACAAGATGGAGGGGGACATATAAAACCAACATTACAGAATGGGTACAATGTCGTACCTTGATGACAGCGCGGTTCTCAACACAAGTAGAAGGATGAAAAGTTTGGTACACAGATCGAAGATGCCCAAATGACCATGTGTGAAGTTGCGAAGAATCTTGGAGAAACATTCCTCAAGAGCAGTGGGTGCACAAATTCATTAACACACTGGACACGACACCTATCAATTGGTACCTTCAAGCAGAGTTGCGCCTCATCACTATAGATTTGGAAGTTATGACTCAAAATTTTGTAACCACCTTCTTATTTGAAAGTCAATATCCTTCAGTAGATCAAGCATTGTAGATTGTAAGACAAAACGTATTTGAGGAGGCCTCTAACTTCCCTTTGTATCAAGAAGAGGATGAATGGACTGCGTCTCTCCAAAAACTACAAGGTTGTTACAACATCAATGCTGATGAAGACGATGATCCTAGAAAGGTAAACATCGCTGAAACAGAAGGCCAAAGAGATGTGGAAGGACTAGGAGTTGAGCTACCATTCATTGGACAACCAATCAAGATTAGGAAAGTCAATATTGGAACGAAACAGACATTGAAGCTTGCAAATGTTGGAGATTATTGGGATGCTGCTACTATTAACAAGATAACAAAATTATTGCATGAATATTAGGACTTGTTTCCAACCAAGTTCACTGATATGAAAGGCATTAAAGGGACTATGGGAGATATGATGATCCATTTTAAACCAGATGCAACACTAGTCAAACATAGACCCTATAGACTGAACCCTAAATATAAGGAGAAAGTGAAGATTGAGCTCGACAGAATGATGGAAGCAGGGATTATAGAACCTGTGGAAGAATTAGAATGGATTAGCCCTATAGTGGTGCAAGACAAGAAGACATGAGATATCAGTATCTGTGTAGATCTTAGGAAGTTGAATGATGCCTATTTGCATGACCCCTTCCCTACACCATTCACTGACGAAGTGCTAGATAATTTGGGAGGTCAGGAGGTATATTATTTTACGGATGGATTCTCGGGATACCATCAGATCTGGATTGCCAAGGAAGACCACCATAAGACCACTTTTGCAATAGAATGGGGGTCCTATCAGTATACATTGATGCCATTTGGATTGAAGAATGCCCCAGCCATATTTTCTAGGGTGGTGGTCGAAGCATTCAAGGAGTTTCTTCATAAATTTCTAGAAGCATATTTTGATGATTGAATGTCTAAGGCTAATGTTGGACAAATGCAGGCAGTGTCAAATTGCCTTGAATTTGAAGAAATGAATCTTCTTCTTTCCATTTGGAGTGTTGTTAGGTCATATTGTATGCAAGCAGGGATTGCTGGTCGATCCATCTAAAATTTCCATTATATTTGATCTACCCCCTCCTACTTCAGTCAAACAACTACGCATTGCATTGGGACATACTGGATACTACATAAAGTTCATTAAAGGATATGCCCAAATTACAGCACCCATGGAAAATATTTTTAAGAAATACTATCAGTTTAGTTGGACATAAGAGTGCCAACAGAGCTTCGACACATTGAAACAGAAAATGGTTACTGCGCCTATTTTGGTCTTCCCAGATTGGAGCAAGGAGTTTTATGTGCATGTCGATGTGTCTTCTACTTCCTTAGGAGAAGTGTTAGCACAACCTGGGGAAGGAGATATTGACCATACATTATCCTTTTCCAGCAATAAGCTATCAATTGTTGATATTAATTACACCACTACTGAGCGAGAGGGGTTAGCCATGGTGTATGCGCTGCATAAATTTCGCCACTACTTGTTGGGAGAACACTTTAAAATGTTTACTGATCACTCCGAGCTGAAATACCTAGTCAACAAGATAGTGTTGGGGGGGAGAATATACATATGGCTTCTTCTATTTCAGGAATATGACTTTGAGATCATAATAAAGCCAAGAAGAATGAATAAAGGTCCTAACCACTTGTCAAGGTTGGAACATGGTGAAGAGTCAACCAAATTGGAGGATGCACTATCAGATGCACAGTTGTTGGCCTTTAGAAATATTGATGACCACTTCGAAGAGATAGTCCAGTTCCTGTCAACAGGAATGTCACATAGTGAGTATACAATTCCTTAGAAGAAACAACTAGTAGTGCGCGCTGCCGACTTTTCACTTATAGCTGGACAACTATACAAAATGGGACCTAATGAGATATTGAGAAGGTGTGTTATGGAGGAAGAGAAACCATTAATCCTCACATAAGTTCATGAGGGCATCACAGTAGGACACTATGTAGGGAAAGCAACCACGCAGAAGGTGTTTAGAGTTGGCCTTTGTGGCATGCCTTACACAGAGATGCTAAATACTATTACAGAGTCTGCGATGTATGCCAAAGAGTTGGGAAACCATCCAGAAGAGATGAAATGCCACTAGCACCACAACTGACCTGACAACCATTTGAGAAATGGGCCATTGACTTCGTGGGACCTATAAAACCACCAAGAAAGCACATAGGAGCAAGATACATAATTACAACAACAAAGTACTTGACCAGATGGGCCGAAGCAAGAGCAGTTAAGGACTGTAGTGCAACTACAGTTGCACGCTTCATATTTGATGATATCATAACTAGGTTTGGATGCCCAAAGATCCTTATGAGTGATCAAGGCACACATTTCATAAATAAGATCGTTGAAGCCTTGACTGAGGAATTTTCAGTCGATCACCAGAAGAGCACGCCTTTCCATCCACAAGAAAATGGGATAGTGGAAGCATTCAATAAGATCTTGGAGACAATACTGATGAAGATGAAAAGGGAAGACTGGGATTTAAGAGTACCAGCAGTACTATGGGCCTATAGAACCACTTGCAAGATGCTAACAAGGAAGACCCCTTTTAAGTTGGTATATGGTCTCGAAGTCGTTGTCCCAATGGAATATTTGGTACCAATATTAAGAATTGTTGCCTTTACAGATATGGATGATATTAGCATTTTTCAAGAGAGGCCTGCATAGTTGATCAAACTCGAAGAAGACAGATTTGTTGCAGGATTTCATCAATAGGTGCAAAAGGAAAGAGAAAAGGCTTATCATGACAGGCTCATCAAGAAGAAGGCATTCAAGCAAGGTGATCTAGTACTGGTATATGACAGTAAGTTCATAAAACATCCTAGGAAGTTCAAAACGCATTGGCTCAGGACATATGAGATCACCTATGTTACAAAAGGAGGAGCTGCGCAGTTGAAGACATTGAAGGGAAAATGGAAGGAAGGATTAGTGAATGGGAGCCAGTTGAAATTGTATTATGACAACCCGCTGCCCCACAACTCTAAGTAAAATCATAAGGAAAAGGGTCTAGGTACCAGGTGCAGTTGAAATTGGGTACCAGACACAACAAATATAGTCTACACAAGGAAGGAGAGGATGCATAGAGAAGAAAGCAAACGTTACACTGCGCAGTTTGAATTTGAAGTAAAACAAAAAGGTCAGATATGAAGTGCCTCGGGATGAGTCACAGGTGAGTGTTGGGGGCCTGTTGGCCCTTGGTTATGGAAATAATCGAATCTCAAGGAATAAAAGAAAAAATGTGAACTGCGTAGAAGACACAGTGACTGTTATTGGGTCGAAGTGAGCAAAGAGCAGAAAAGATGGAGCGAATTTTGAGAAAGCAAGTCGTTGGATGAGGAGATCAAGGGTTACAGAATATCAAGAAAGAAGGTTTGTGGACAACTCATCAAGCGGAAAAATCCACCATTGGATGCTTTGGATAACCGCGCGAGAAGGAAGGAAAGACAGGTTGGCGAATCCTTGAAAACATGGGTCAAGTTGACCTAGGGTTTTAGACACCTAGGGTTTTGGTAACTAGGGTTTTGACACCTAGGTTTTGACCTAAGGATGTCAATGAGTGATTGTAATGTATATATAGAGGTCTAAAGGACCCGGGTTGGGCTATTGATGTTATGATCATTGTTGTTGTCTTTTTCATTTCATGATCGAGTGAGTAACATTGGGTGAGAGAGAAGTGTTGAGTGTGAGAGACTTCTAAATTGTAATATCTTTAGTTGGGTGCAAAGATCACCCTGCAGCTGGGTGTGCAGGGAGAGGAGATAGAGAGAGGAGAAGAAATAAGATATGCTAGCTAAGAGCGCAGGCAAGAACTGTATGCTTCATCTCAATACATTATAAAACACATTTATGTGGACGTAGCCCTAGAGAGAGGGTGAACCATGTATATCTTTTCTTGTGTGTGTGATTGGTGCTATGTTCTTTTACCTTGATATACTATTATTGCATTGTTGTGGTAGATATGATAGATGTGTGGAATATATCTAAGCTGATAAGTGATATATGCATTCTATATTGTTCTAGTGTTGGATCCACTTTATAGTTCCCTTGGTTGTAGACATCTCTGTCCTGCAACCTTCGCAGGTGTAGTCAAAAGGGCCAGTAGTTAGGTCTTATTGGTGCACTCTTGGAGATGAACCTTGGTTTTTCCCCTGTGCCAACATGCACCTAAGATGAATGTGCAAATAAGAACAAGAATTGCACATCGAATTGATTTTTATATTGTGCACCAAGTCCAAGATATGAAATATGAGTGGCAGTCTAAGTTTTGTTAGTAGCATCGAAAATGAAGAAGTTGCATGCTGAAATCAAGAAAGGAATCGTCTGGAAATATTCACGAATGATTATGACAAGAAACACAATGGACAAGAAACACAAGTGAATGTGGAGTTGATAATAGATGAGCTAGCAAGGTAGTTAATATTTCCCTGATTCTATAAGGCTATGTGGATTGTAGGTGAATTCCAGAAGTGTGTGAGGCAGTTTGTCAGTAGAATGAGTGGAGTGGAGAAGAAAGATACAAAGCTCCCGAGTAGAGAAAGTTATAGAAGGAAGTAGCTACATCATAAATAGAGTTATATGGTGAGAGAGTTAGACACTCACATACAATATTCATTGAGTTGTTGTGTCTTGAGCTCACTCTAAGCCTTTGTAATAATATAAGGATTCTGAATATAAGTATGATTCTCTCATATGTCTGAGGTCTAAGGAATGCACAGGGTGCAATATGTTGTAAATATTAAGAATTATCTAAAGAATACATGAAACTCTATGGCGATTGAATACAATTTGCTTTGTGTTATGGAATGGAAGGAATAATAAAGTAGCAACGATTTTGATTTATCATGTGTCATTCATGTGTTATTTGGATATGTGTGTGTATTGTTTTACTTATTGATGAATAGTAGGTTGATGTTAATGGAGTGCATGAATTCCATCCTGAATGGATACCTGTGTTCTTAATCCTTCATCCCTATCACAATAACATATGGTCTTTGTGATCCTCATTGTGTCTCGGGTGATACCTTCTTTGGCCTTGGTTGAAGATTTATATGTCGATGATTTGGGGTTTTTGTTGGTAAACTCTTGAAGAACCCCGGGTATAAACTCCCTAGTGTTAAGAAGGACACACACAAGTGTGAAACAAAGCCAACATAAACCTCCCACAAAATCTATGGAAATGATTTCCCAAGTTTGAGTGGGTACAAGTAAGGGATGGTATAGAACTTGCTTCCTATTACTTGGCTTTGTAGTACAAAAATGTATACATCCTCTAATACATCATGCTACACATTTTTTCATTATAGGCTAGTACACATACCTCTGTAAGTTGGAAACCATCTTCCCAACTAAAAAATATCCTACAACATTGGAAGTGTGAGCCTCTCTGATAAGATGTAGTTATTCACGTTTAGGGAAACAAAGCTTGTTGAGCTTGTAGAGTAACCCATTCCAGAAATTATAGTCAGCCTTTCCATCACCTTCTTCTATATGAATTTGGACTTGTAGCTACTAAAAGACCTCCTTAAAGTCCTCATATTCTATGTATTCATCTCTTTATGCATCTTGGGTAAAAGGATCCATGTGCATCCGAGTTCCCAAAGATGTAATCTTGGATGTGGGTTTCCTTGAAAACATGTGTACCAACTTGTTTTGTTTCCCTTATTATTCTTGATGACTAGATGAAATTATTGTAAAAATCATGTCCACTTGTAATCTCTAGTTTGTTGTAGCTTACACTAGCCCTGCAAACATTATAGTGATTCGTGATCTATGTGGATAATGGTCTCCTTTCCCATTACATATTGCTTCCACTTATTTATAGCTTGCACCAAGGCATCGATTTCCTTGTCATAAGTAGGGTAGTTGACAACTTCCCCATGAAATATTTCAGAATGATAGAATACATACCTTCATCCTTACATCAAAATTTCTCCCATTCCATACCCACTTGCATATGTCTCCACCTTGAAAGGATTTTATAAGTGTTGTAATGCAAGAATTGGTGCTTCATTGATATTATTTTTTTATCATAGATATCATTTTGTTGACTCTTTCCCCACTGGAAACTCTTACCACTCACTATTATGGTGTGGAATGGTGCAACTATCATTGAAAATGAAGCTGTGAACTTCCATGAGTACCGTTTTTCCATAAAACAACTCCCAACATCAATGAAATTTGTAGGAATTGGGAATTTCATGATGGCCTCCATCTTTGCAGAATCTATCTTAAACTCACCTCCACTGATCACATACCCCAAATACAGAAAATAATACTAAGAAAAATCACATTTATTGAGGTTAACCAACAATTGGTTCTTCTTAAGTTGCTCTAACACCTACATGAGATATGATATGTAATCCTCCTAGGTAGCACTATAAACAAGTATATCATCCAAATATAATATAAAAAATGAATATATACATATATATGTGTGTGTGTGTGTGTGTGTGTGTGTGTGTGTGTGTGTGTGTGTGTGTGTGTAATATATCATTCATCAGTCTCATAAATGTAGCTGGTGCATTACATAAACCAAAGGGCATGACCAACCATTCATACAAAACTTGTCTTGTCTTGAAGGAGGTCTTCCAGGTGTCTTCTTCCTTGATGCATACTTGGTGGTATCCCAATTTGAGATCCAACTTGGTGAAATATTTTGTGTTCTTCAATTGATCAATCAGATCATAGATATTTGGTAGAGGGTACAAATTTTTTATTGTAATCTTGTTCAATGCTTTGTATTCGATAAAAAATTTCCAAGTCCCATCCTTCTTTGGTACAATTTTGATAGCTAACTCACAAGGTGATGGGATTTTTTGAATAAAACCCTGCTCCAACAGTTGTTGCAACTGCTTCTTCACTTTATTTTCTTCCAAAATAGACTATCTATATATCCTAATATTAAGCAACAGGGAGTCTAGAAATAACTGTATTTCATTCTCCACTTCCCTGTCAAGTGGTATTCCTTTAATATCTTGGAACACTCCTTTGTATTCCTATATAAACTCCTCCAAATATTGTTTCTTGTCTTTATTACACCCCTTGAGTGATTCATTTACTCTTATTGACTCATTATCAGACTGATTTTCTTTTAATAAATGTAAAAAACAACTTCTTGGTTTGGTTGGAACTTACTAGTGACATATTTTAGTAGTCTTTATGTGCTTTGATGATGTGAGACTTCCCATTTGTGATTGTTCAGTACTGGTTGGATCTCCAAATGAAGAATGCATCCCTCATATACATGTAGGGGATTCCAAACAATACTCCACATACATCAAGGTGTACTATGTCCAATTCCACTTCATCAATAAAATCAACACTTACAACAAATTTAATCTTACACTATTTCATGAACTTGATCTTTGCATTATTTCTTACCCATCCCAATGAATATGGTATAGGATAATTGAAAACCTACAATACAATCTTGTTGTCTATATCCATTTATATGAGAATAACATGTGAACCAAAGTCAAATAGGGCATCTATCTTGGTCTTCTTGACCTGGATCTTGATTTGGAAGAGTTTGTTCATCTCCTTCTCTTCTTGGTAATGAAGGCTACATAGATTCAACTCTTTTTTAACTAATATGAAAAAAATATTACCATCCACATCTAAGTTTCTTTCAACCTAATTGCTCAAATCCATGGCTAAAATATTCTTTTTCTTTGCATCCTTCTTGTAGTTCTTCAGCTTCAACTGTAGATGTAGTTTCCATTATTGTTGCTTCATGTTCCCATCAATATTGCAATTGTTACAATGATTTCTAGGATCCTTGCATTGATGTCTAGTGGTTTTTCTTATTCTTATCATTTCCCCCTTTCCACTTGTTCTTCCCCTCCTTGCAAGCTTCATGTATCTCTTTCTGCTTGCAACCGCTTGGCTACCCTTTCTTATGGAATATGTTTTCTAGATAATTTTCTTGTACACATGCCTCGTCCATTATCCTTGTCTTGAAAAACATCACTTTCTTTCATAGATGTCTATGTAGACCCCCCAATATACTTGAGTAGTACATCTAGGTACTTAGGAGAGATACCCATCATGATGGCCAACTTTCTGAAATTAGTTTTGTACTCCTACATACTACTCCCTTGCTTCTACTTGAAGTAGTGCCATCGGATCCATTGGTCCTATACATATCTGATAGGGTAGAGCTGGGACTTGGTGAGGGTTTTAAATTCCTCCTACCTAGTTATTGGAAGATCACCCACTACACTAGTTATTTACGTATTGCTTTCTCACCAGGTTAAATCATGGTCCTCAAACTTAAGTATGGAAAATGATATATTTTGTTCTTCATCTATATGGTGAACACTAAAATAAAATTATGTTTGTTGCAACCAATGATTCGGCTTAATGCATCGATCTCCCCATGGTATGGATTAATGCCCAATTTTTCTTCTGTATTGAATAAATATCATGAAAGGTTTATGGTACTCGAACTTGGGTGATATTTCTTGGGTTATCTTTGTGACTCCTTTTCTGGGTCTTTGTTATCCTTTATTTTCCCATTTAATCCAATATCTAAGTTTGATCCACCAACTTATTTGATCGATCTAAGATTTATTTATAGAGACTCTGTGATGAGGGAAATATTGTGAGATATGTCAGTGACTTACTTTTCAATCCTCGTAAATATCTCATTTTCTATATCTCAAGGGTTATTATGTACAGACACATCGACCATGGCTAGGGTCCTACAAATTGCTTCTCAAATTGATTCCAAGATCCCTACAAATTTCCATAATTACCTCAAGAAAACCTAATATGCTGCCAATATTATCTATAGACTTCTATGTATATTCCATTGGAGTTAAGTAGTCATAAAAAAATTAATAAAATATTGAAATCTCCACTGTGAAGGTTAATTTCCTTTAGATATCAGATTCCTTAATTATTGGTTTTCTAATTAAAATTTTTAAAATTTTTGAAATGTAAATAATAGAGAAAAAAAATAAATACTCACACATTATTCACTAATAAACACAAGATATAACTTTAGAATCCCAATATGGGAGAAAACCCAGCTAGAAGGTGAGGCCACTTTGCTCTCTATTCTTCAAATGAAAGTAAAAAGGGAGAGGCATTCTTTGAGGAGTTTCCTTTGACATTGTGTCATGTATCAAAACAAAATAATCTCTCCTCCTCTGTTATTCTATCAAAATACCACTCCTAGGTTCTCTACTCAACCATCGAATACAATGCTAAAGAATGGAATTATTTATCCTCATAGTGGCCTCATATTTAACATCACTCGATACCCATCTAGGGTTAGGGATTTTACTTCCTTAACCCTAAATTTTTATAATTTTTTAGACCTTCTATAAGATTCTTTAAATTCCATATGTTGCTAGCCCCATATGTTGAGTAATGGGGGATAATATGACATCCACTCGTACCATGTTGGTCAACACGGTAGGTCAACTTGTAGAAAGTATAAATTTTGGCATCTGAGCATTGATTGACATGATTTTTGCATAGTTGGAAATGTCTTTATGTGTATAATATATTCAAGGGGTCTAAGATAAAGATATGAAATTTTTTACCCTAAACAATGTTGTTTGATGCCTCAAATTGGATCTGAAAGGTTTCAAACCCCAAATATCCAAACTAGGACTTGATATTAAAATGACCTTGGAAGATGATTCCTCCAATATTTTCCACTCTGAAAGAATTGAGATAGATGATAATTAATATAATGATTGACTCTATATTGAAAGTGTTGAAATTCCACAGATACATCAGGACAATGGTTGGATAGAAAGATGGTCTCAAAATTATGGTTATAAGGGTACATAACTTACATTTGGAATTAATTTTGATTGCAATATCTATTTGTGTTGATTCAAAATTTGTGATAAAGAGAAAAAACAAGAGTATTATTATTGTTATCCCACATGGTTATGTGTGCTCCAAATATTACATCACAAATTAAATTTCCAGAAATCTCATCCAGGACTCACGAATAAAATGAATAGATATATAACTATATTGGAGGACCAACTTAATGAATTGAGCGCTACGTAAATAATAAGTGATGATGTGGTTAACACAAAAAAATACAACATGTGGAAAATAACATGGAAATTATGGATGAAAATAGATAACCTATGGAAAAGAAGACAAAACAAATGGAAAAGAAGCTAGTGGCCCATATAATACAAATCCTAGATGGGAGGCTTGATAAAACAAACATTGTGACCTAAGGGACTCATGAAAATAAAGGTTGTATTCATTCTGAACAACCTCATAATAAAAATAAATTTTTAGGTGGATTTAACTCTAATAGTGGAGTTAATTATGGATGGGTTCCTAAGGGTGTCAACTTTCCCAAGGTTGAATTAAAGAAGTTTTATGGAACACAAGTATTTACATGGGTGAACCAAATAGAGCTATAATATGAATTGCATAATATTAGGGATGATGAGAAAATGATTTCCTTAGAAAAAATTTACTTTGAGATAAAACCCTATCAATGGTATCAATGGGTAGTTAAAAGGAGGGTACATCCTTATATTTTATACTTTGAGTTTATTTACAAGAGACTTAGAAGAACAATATGGAATTTTTTTGGAATAATATTACTTTATTCAATTGAAAAGAATGAAGCACTTAGGTGATACTAAATATTATAAGTCATAATTGTAAGTGTTGGCCAAAAGGGTGGATAACATAAGTGATCAAAATATATTGGAAGTTTACATTGGTGGATTGAAAGAAGACATTGAATATGATATTTTCTTAACCCATGATGAAAATATTATGGAAGCTATGAAATTTTCTCATCATATTCAAGCCAAGAATAGGGCTACAAAAATTCTATCGCTGAAATATATAAAGGAAGTAGATATAGATTTGGGGATAACGAGGAAACCCTACCTCAAACTACTGAAATATCACATAAGGAAATGGAGGAAATAAGAGAAAAATGAATATGATTTGGTTGGAATAGAAAATGTTGAAAAGGGCATAAATGTCAAGAAACAAAATTCTTGACCTTGGAGAATAATGATGAAGAGGAAATAGAGGCATTTGTATAAACGAATGAGGAATAAATTGTGAACTTAAAAGAGAAGGAAACATATGAAAAATTTGTACACAACAATGATAGGTGTGAAATATATGTTCATGCATTGGCGGGTTTGTCTGCACCTCAAACCCTTAACCTTGCAGTATACATTAAGAATAAAAGGGTGATAGTTCTTATTGACTCTTGTAGTATGCATAATTTCATTGATAAAATATTAGCAGAGAGACTTGATTGTTTTGTGTATCCACTGATTTGTTTTCAATTTTTTGTTGCTAATTAGGGGTGTGTTAATTATGTAGAAAAGTTCCATAACATTCAACTTAGTATGGAAGAGTATAAACTATAAATCCCAATATATCCCATTTCAATTGGAGGAGTAGATGTTGTTTTGAGGATTGAATGGTTGAGAAAATTAGGTACACTCTCTACAAACTATAACGAATCATTCATGAGATTTGAATTGGAAGCAATTTAATAAGAACTCAAAGGCTTAAAATCTACACCTTATTAGGTAATAAACTCTCATATAATGTAAAAGATCCTAAAAAAGGGTAGTAGGGGATTTTTTGGTTTGAATGTATTCTATGGAAATAAATCATGAAGAGGAATATACTCCAAAGGAATTAAAATGCATCTTGGGAAAGAACCATAGGGTCTTCCAAGAAATTCCTAAAGGGATACCTCCATGTAGATACCATGAACATAAAATTGAACTAATACCTCGAAGTAGTCCTCCTAATAAAAGACCTTATATATGTCCTCATCAACAAGAGGAGGGGATTGACAAAATGGTATAAGAGATTATGGATTCAAGTATTATTCAACTAAGTAGGAGTTCATTTTTAGTTCTAGCAGTTACAGTGATAAAAAAAAAAAAAAAAAAAAAATCTTGTAGGAAGTGTCTTGATTATAGAGATTTAAAAAAAATCACCATCAATGATAAATTCCATATTCCAAATATTGATGAGCTATTATATTTACAAAGATATATCTTAAATTATGATACCAAGAAATTAGAATAAGAAAATAAGACGTTCCCAAAATAGATTTTGGAACACATGAAGGGCAATATGAGTTCTTGTTCATGCCTTTTGGGTTGAATAATTCTCCTTATACTTTTCAAATCCTTAGGAACAATTTTTTTTGACCCCTACATAGAAATTTTGTGTTGGTTTTATTTAATGATATAATTATCGATAGAAAATCATGGGAAGACCACATTAAAAATGTGGATAATATCCAAAAAATTCTTGAGAATCGTCAATTCTATGTAAAATGATCCAAAAGTGCTTTGGGGAAACAATAATTAGAGTATTTTGGTCATATTGTTTCAATGGAAGGGGTTAATGTGGACGTTCAATATATCCAAGCTATTACAAACTAGACGATTCCTAAAAACATCAAGAGTGTTAGAAAATTTTGGTGTCCTCAAGAATATTATAAGAAAATTGTTAAGAATTATGCACAAATTGCAAGTCCACTCACACATCTCTTGAAGAAAAACTAATTTGTATGGAAGGAAGTGGTTACCTTGGAATTCTCACTCTTAAAGGGTGAAACGTCTTCTACATTAGTATTGGAAGAAACTAATTTTGGTAAAACATTCATAGTTGAATGTTATGCATCACAACAAGAAATTGGAGAATTATTGATGCAATAAGGGACACCATTGGTTGTGGAAATTAAACAATTCAAGTGAAATTACTTGGTGAAATTTATATATGAAAAATAAATGGAAGCAATTTTACAATTAATACAAAAATGACAACAGTATCTCCTTGGGAGGAATTTTACAATGAAGACATACCATGATAAACTAAAGTACTTTTTACAGCAAATATTGTCATAAGAAGAGAAACAAAAATGGGTAGAAAAAATCCAAGGGTTTTATTTTTAAATAATCTACAAAAAAGGGAAGGCCAATTTGGTAGAAGATGCCCTTCCCATAATAAAATAAGCCTCAATTTTATATTCCATTAGATATTCTATTCCTAAATGGATAGAAGAAGTTGACGAGGAATGAAAACATGGAAATAGTACTAGACACAAAATACAATGTATAAAGGAAGGGATGAACTCTGTAGAAATTTCAATACAAATTAAGTATTTCCTGCGATTCTCCTGATCTAACAATTATGCCACTGTTAAATACAGAATCGCTTCTACTATTATTCTTGTGGAAAATTAAACCACGATCACAACCACAATCACAAAGTGAAATATCAAGAACACATAAAATAGAAGTTTTACCAAGAAAGAGTAAATCTAAAAACCCCACTATCATATATTATGTATATCATGAATCATGAAACAATCTCATACAAAACTCTAATCCAAGAGCTCTCAGTACAATACAATCATCTCACACTATCATACACAAATCAGCAAATACACGTGCCAATTCATGTGTCCAGACAGCTTGCCTCCTTTGCACAAACTCTGCAATTCGAATTCTCACAATGAATCATAATTGCCTAGTTTGCACATGCTCATAAGCATATCCACTGCATGTGTGATCAAATCACAACTGATAGCCAAACTGTCCCTTTCACCTGTTATCTCAACTGGGTCTCCACTGGATCTGGCATGCATGTAGTTAACTGTGGCGAATCTTTAGTTGCATGTGAGTTCACTGATTAACTAAACTCTCACTAGTGCATGTTTAGTTACAACTAGTACAACTGATCTTAACTCACTTAACTACACTTATAATTCTGTTACAAATCCAACTCACTCAATTATGAATGAAATAATAGATTAATATTTATTGTCTAATTTATTTAAGGGAAAAGTAAATTAGACACATGTTTCTTGTTGACTTTTAACACTCCCTCTCAACAAGAAAGGGATTATCCTTCACCCCAATCTTGTCTCTATGATATTCGAATTTGCTCCTAGTGAGTGCCTTCATCAGAAGGTCTACATCCTGATCTTCCATAGGAATGTATTGAAGCAACATGATCTTTCGCTGCACACAATCTCTGAGATGATGATACCAAATATATATATGCTTAGATCTGTCATGAAACAAAGGATTAATCAAGAGTTTAATGCAACTCTGATTATCACAATAAATCATTGTCGGATCTAAATGAGAACCAGACAAACCAACCAAGATCTTCCTCATCTAGATAGCCTCACATGCAGCTTGACTCGCTTCCATGTATTCCGCTTCCACTGAACTAAGTGCCATAGATCTCTGTTTCCTGCTGTACCAAGAAACAACTATAGATATGATACTAAAGATCCCCCCTGATATGCTCTTTCTATCCATTGGGCTGCCTGCCCAATCTACATCCATGAAGCCATGCAACTTCACCTCATCTGTCTATCTATACCATAATCCATACTAAGATGTGCCCTTCATATATCTCAGGACATGCTTACCCGCCTTCCAAAAGAGTTTGGTAGGCTTAACCATCGCTTGACTTAGCTAGTTAACCGCATAGAAAATGTCCGGTCTCATATTCACTAAATACATTAGCGAACCCACTAACTGTCGATAGACAGTAGCATCCACTACTTCTCCAGAAGTAGCATCCTCTTTCCTCCAGTTTCCTGGAAGAGGAGTATCCATGGGTTTGCATCCCTCCATGTGAAACTTACCCAGTATCTCTCTTACATACTTTCCTTGAGACACATAAAGTTCACCATCTTGCTGCCATATTTCCAAACCAAGGAAATAATGAAGAAGGCCCAAATCCTTCATCTCGAACTCCTTTGCAAGGTACTCCTTGCATGAGTGTATCATCTTCTCATCACCAGTAAGTATTAAATCATTAACATAAAGCACAATGATCAAAATCTTACCCTCCACCACAATTTGGTATAGGTTTTCATCCACTTCATTTTTGGTGAAGTCCAATCTAGTGTACCAATCATGGGGTGCTTTCTTCAGCCCATACAGTGCTCTCTTGATTCTGCACACATGCGACTCTTTGTCAAAGGTCTCAAAACCTTCTGGTTGTTCAATGTACACTTCTTCCTCAATGATCCCGTTGAGGAACATAGTTTTTACATCCATCTGATGAATGTGCTAGCCCATATATGCTGAGAGTGCAAGGATGGATCTTATGGAAGAGTACCTTGTGACAGGTGCAAAGGTATCATCATAATCTATCCCCTCGATATGTGAGAATCCCGGGGCCACAAACCTGGCCTTGTATTTCTCCACACTCCCATCAGCAACTTGCTTTACCTTGTAGATCCATTTTGAACCTACCACTGATTTGTCGACCAGTCTTGGGACAATATCCCATGCACTGTTTTTGATAATGGAGTCATACTCCTCTACCATAGCATCAACCCAAGTGGGGTCCTACACTGCTTCTTGAAAGGAATATGGTTCACTCACAATACATTTTCTCATGAGATCCATGTATCCAACAAATCTATCAGGAGACTATCTCTGTCTACGCTGTGAAGTAGGGGCTCCTACATTATGTGCAGCATCTAGTCTCAATCTATCAGCTTCTGTGGTGCACTTTCTTCCATTTCTGATGGATGGATCTGGTTGAGTGGTTTCCTCCACTCCATGAACCTCCTCATGTGGTTGATCCACATCTTGAGACTCATCTTTAGGAACTAGCAGTTCCTCTTCTGCATGCAAGTCTAGCTCCCTCTCAAGCGACAACCGCATGGATTTCCCTTCATCGAATTTTATATCCCGTTGCATAACAATCATCTTACTGTTCAGAAAATACACACGATAATTATGGGGTGTTTCTTTGTACCCCACAAATATCCCAACTTCAGCAGTCGGTTCCAGCTTCTTCCTGGCATCCTTGGTCACATGCACATAAATAGATGAGCCAAAAATTTTAAAATGAGAGACATCATGTTTATTACCAGTAAAATATTCTTCAGGTGTACTCATGCCAAGTACTCTATGAGGACAACGGTTATGCACATAAACCGCAGTATTGCATGCTTCTGCCCACAAATGCATTGGTAGGCCCTGATCATGCAACATCGTTCGTGCTGCACCCACGATCGTTCTGTTCTTTCTCTCTGCGACCCCATTTTGCTGTGGGTTATGAGGCGCTATGAGTTCTCTTCAAATTCCTTCTCTGCTGCAGAAGTCTTTGAATTTGTTAGAGATGTATTCTCCACCATTATCACTCCTTAGAGCCTTCACTCGCTTCCCCGACCCTTTCTCCACCAATGATTTAAACTCACATAACTTTGAGAATGTTTGATCCTTCTTCTGCATGAAGAATATCTAGCATTTACAAGAAAAGTCATCAACAAAAAGTAACATAATAACTATGTTTTGTTGTTGAAGCAATAGAGAATGGTCCACACACATCCGTGTGAATTCTCTCCAGGATCACCGAAGCACGGTTCTCCTTTTCATGAAAGGTGGACTTTACATACTTCCCCAGGGTGAACCCCTTGCACTGATCTAACTGAGAAAGTGTTCCCATTGGAAGTCCAGTAGATATTTGTTGCATGATCTTCAAGGATCCATGATGAAGATGGCCTAATCGCCTGTGCCATAATTTTCCCTCATCCCGGCTCACCACTTTTTCTGCCTTGCATATCATGGCATTGCAGAAATCTACCTCCAACATGTAGAGATTCTTAACTTTGATCCCCATATTCTTTACTTGACCCGTTGCTTTATGTCGCAGGTAGGCTTTACCACTACTAAAAACAACATCATAGCCTCTGTCCTCCAACATTGCGATTGAGACCAAGTTTTTCTTTAGACCTGGAACATGCATACCATTTTTCAATTGAAATGGTTTACTTGACTCCCTCTGAAAGGTTATGGTACCAATACCAGTTGCATTATATCATCCATCATCGCCCATTTCTATATGCATTCTGAGATCTTTCTCCTCCAAGTCAATGAAAGACTCTTTATCTCCATTCATGTGGAATGAAACACCACTATCCAAATACCACACTGATCCCGATGCACTTGAAGCCATGCATGCGATCAAAGCGAAGTCAAGTTCAAATTGTGAGACAAGAGCCTCACCAGTTACAGCTCCAACAACCGTCTTTTTCTTCCTCTTCTGTGGACAATAAGTAGTGAGATGCCCATATTCGTGACAGTGAAAACACTTCACTTTGGACAAATCTAGCTTCTTGACTTTAGACTCGGATTTTGATTGGAATTTCTTCCCTTTCCCGTTCCTTGCCTTGGAAATCAAAGCACAATCCTCTTCATCATCACACTTTGATGAAGATCCATCTCTGGTGTTTCGCCTAAACTCCTCTTGCACTAGATCCAACCATAGTCATTCCCAATCCAACAATGTTTCCCTTCCATTGACATAGTCTTGATAACTGTGCCAACTCTTGGGAAGTCCTAGGAGTGCCAAGCTCACCAAATCATTAGTAGCAACTGTTATTCCCACACTTCCAAGCTCATCCCAACATTGGACAAACTTCGTGATATATTTTGGAATGGTGTCGCCTTTCTCCATCTTGATCTTCCTGAGTTTATCTTTGAGCGCCAATTTCCTATGGTCACTGCTATTTTGGAACAAATCTATCAAAACCTTCCACATTGCATATGGTGTGGTTTTCCCATGGAGACTTGAGACAATGTGGTCTCGTACTCCCTCCAATAGAATCCTCCTCGCCATCACCACTTTCTTTTTCCATGCATCAAGATTTGCAATATCTGTCGCATCCGGCTTAGGAACATCGTTGTCAATGTAACCCTTCAAGCCATTGTCTTCAAGCACTTCTTCCATCCTCTCCTTCCAAGAAATGTAGTTAGAGCTGCCCTCGAGTGCATACTCCAACCTGAAGCCATTGAAAGACATTTTCGATCTTGAATCAGCTGTCGCACCAAGAAAATCTTGCAAATTCGAATGTTATCCAACTCAAAACTCAACTCCTGCAATCCCTCTTTGCCTGGGAGGTTTGCACCCCACCTGAGAGTAGCCTGAGGGAAGTTCGCTCCCTGCCTATGTATAGCCTGCGAACTGTCTTGGGAAGTTTGCACCTTGCTAGTGTATTTGCCTGCGAACTTGCCTGGGAAGTTCGCACTGTAATCCACTGTAGGGTGAGGGGAGTTCACACCTTGCTAGTGTATTAGCCTGCGAACTTTCCAATGAATTTAGCACCCTGCCTTTGTCTAGGGTGCGAGAATTACTGTTCCTGAAAATGATGGTAGTTTTCAGTACTAGGGTTCACACCCTGCTAGAGACGGGACCTGCGAGAATACGATTATGTTCGCACCTCACTTTCGTAGCTCTGTGGCCTCCGTGGCTCTGATACCATGTAGAAATTTCAATACAAATTAAGTATTTCCTGCGATTCTCCTGATCCAACAATTATTCCACTGTTAAATATAGAATAACTTCTACTATTATTCTTGTGGAATATTAAACCACGATCACAACCACAATCACAAAGTGAAATATCAAGAACGCATAACACAAAAGTTTTACCGGGAAAGCGTAAAGCTAAAAACCCCACTATCATATATTATGTATATCATGAATCATGAAACAATCTCATACAAAAATCTAACCCAAGATCTCTCAGTACAATACAATCGTCTCACACTGTCATACACAAATCAACAAATACATGTGCCAATTCCTGTGTCCAGACAGCTTGCCTCCTTTGCACAAACTCTGTAATTCGAATTCTCACAATGAATCGTAATTACCTAGTTTGTGCATGCTCATAAGCATATCCACTGCATGTGTGATCAAATCACAAATGATAGCCAAACTGTCCCTTTCACATGTTATCTCAACTGGGTCTCCACTGGATCTGACATGCATGTAGTTAACCGTGGTGAATCTTCAGTTGCATGTGAGTTCACTGATTAACTGAACTCTCACTAGTGCATGTTTAGTTACAACTAGTACAACTGATCTCAACTCACTTAACTACACTTATAATTCTGTTACAAATCCAACTCACTCAGTTATGAATGAAATAATAGATTAATATTTATTGTCTAATTTATTTAAGGGAAAAGTAAATTAGACACATGTTTCTTGTTGAATTTTCAACAAACTCTATGGATGTTCAGGAGTGGAAGAGAGATATCCTTTGGTACATGGGTAGAATATTTGTCTGTCTTCAATCAAACTTTAAGAAACAAATATTATGGGAGTCTCACATCTCTTTGATGGCAGGACATCCAGGGTTCCTTAACACATATCAAAGAACCCCAAAATATTTTTTGGGGGAGGGACAAAAGAAAGATATTTAAAAAAATTATAAGAGAATGTAAGGTTTTACAAAGAAATGAAGGAGAGATAGTAAAATCTCTAAGTTTACTTTATCCTTTACATATACCTAATCAAATATGGGAAGAGATATCAATGGATTTCATTACAATTTTAGCTAAATTATAAGTTCACGATGGCATTTTTGTGGTAAAGGATAGACTCACAAAATATTCTTATTTTTGTCGAATTCAAAGTACATATATAGCAATTCATGCGACATAAGTTTTCATGAAGGAAATTCATAGACTTCATGGAATTCCTAAAGTAATAGTCAGTGACAATGATCCAATATACATAGTAAATTTTAGGAAATAACTATGGAATATGAGTGGGAAAAAACTAGCTATGAGTTTATAATATCATCCATAAATAGATGGTCAAACATAAATAGTTAAAAAATGCTTAGAGAATTATCTACATTGTTATTCTTAAAACTAGAAATATAAGTTTGTGAAGTGGCTTCCACTATTATAATGGTGGTATAATACCACTTATCACACATCCACTTTGATGTCCCAATTTAAATTCCTTTATGGATATACATCTCCTACTATCTCATACTTTCTGTAGGACTAGTCCAAAGTAGAGACAATAGAGTCACACATGGAGAAGCCTAAGAAAATTTGACAATTATTAAGGAGAAACTCCAAATGTCACAAAATAAGATAATGCAACAAGCAGATCAAAGTGAAATACTTCGGGGAGCGTGATTGGGTATTTTTGAGACTACAACCTTTTAAGTAATCTAATCTCAAACAAAAGAAGAATTAGAAATTAGGTCTGAAATTTTATGGACCCTACAACATTAATCACAAGATTGGAAAATTCGTGTATGCATTATATTTTCCTTCATCTCACATTCATAAGTTTTTTCATGTACTTCCTGCTTAAAAAAGGTTCTAGGAAAAAATGGGTTAGTGGAGATAGAAATTACAGAATTAGATAAAGAGAAGTTGGTTCTTGAACGAGAAATTTTTTAAGATCAATTGTATACATATCTTCAAATATGTATCAATTTTCTAGAACAAGCTACATGGAAAAATGAGTAGTTCATGAAGAAACACCGTCAACTACTAGCTTTGAGGGAAAATAGTTTTTAAAGAGAGGGGCTATGTTAAGGTCCCAAAGGCCCTATGTTAAGGCCTTAAATCTCTTTTATTATTAGTTTATTAGTTATGGTCATGTTAAATTAGTGGCAGGTTACATTATGATCATTTTATCTCCTACTTATAATAAATGATATTCATTTGTACAAGCATATTGTCTTGTGCACTAGATATATTATAAAAGGAGGTTTCCTCTAGAAGTGGATTGTTAAGCCCTAATATTGGCTCATTACCCCTTAATTGGGGCATATTATATTAGTAATGTTATTTTATTTATGTCGGCTTTAGGCCATTAGTTGTAATTATACCTCCTAGTCTCTTATATATACCAAGGAGACATTTTCATT